>JACEIK010003993.1:101571-137864 GCA_018107945.1 Datura stramonium
TTTAGCCTCAGCTTGCTCATTACTATAGTTCAGACTCACTTTATAATTTTGTCTTAGATTCGTATAAATTAGGAAACTCAAACTCTCAAAATATTGTTTAGATTGTTGTCTGCATTCTGAAAGATATCATTCATTAACACTTGAGTTAATTATTACCTTATTTCAGTCCCTGTGGGATCGATACTTGGCTTACTTGAGCCATTTTACTACTTGTTAGACCACGTGCACTTGCGTGTAGTTACAAACGCCCGAACAACTACTACCGCCAGACCTCTAGTAGCCATAATCGGATTTGCCTGTCCTTGTCCCCTTGTTCTTCCGCTCCATGTCCTTAAACTTTTCTACCTCAATTTGTTGGGCATGAACAATAAGGTGGAGATATCAATATCCTTAATCAGCATCGCTATCCTACACTCCTTGAGGACCAGGTTTGACACCCTATTAACAAACTTTAGCGTGCGAGCCCTCGGCTCGACCACCATCTTTGAAGCATATTTAGACAACCTGGTGATCTCTAGAGCATACTCCTCCACCGTCTGATTTCCATGTCTCAGATTCATGAACTCCCATTAACACTTTTTCCTCCTTAAGCTCCGAAGGGAAGAATTTGTCTCGGAAGGATGTAGTGAACTCCTCCCATTCCACTGGTCCTACTCCCGCTGGCCTCCTCTCCTTCAATTGCTCGTACCAGATCTGGGCCACCCCTTTTAGCCGGTAGGCAGCTAAGTCGACACTCTCCGAGGAGCCGACACCCATAATCTAGGTGATCTTTCTAATCTCGTCTACAAACTCTTGTGGGTCCTCTCGCACCTTAGATCCCTGAAGATCTTGAGGGTTCATACGAGTGCAATTCCACACTCGGGCAATTGCTTCAAACCCATTACTGTTGACCAGGGCCACTTGCTGGTTCACTTGGTTGGTAATTATCTAAGCGAGAAACTGGATAGCCGCCCTGATCTCTATGGTGGAGACTCAGTCGTCTTGAGGGGCTGCTAGGGCCGGTAGGGCAGGTCAGTGAGCGTTACTTGTCCTTCTTCTGTTACCACATCATGGAGGCATAATTCACTTAAACGAAACAGAGCACGAGTTAGGAGAATGATTCTGGAATTGAATTTTAACTCACGATAAAGAGTATGAATAAAAGGGAATTTTCCTAATAACATCTCATAGCCTTCCTGTCACAAGTATGGCGCACTTCACACCAATTAAAAGGACTCTACTCGATGTGGCTTTCAGACATCCGAGGATACTGTAAACCTAGGGCTCTGATACCAAGTTTTTCACGCCCCAAGTCTATACCCTGGATGAGAAATGGTACTTAGGATCATAAGTAATCCAAGGTTAACACATGGTCTGTCATAACACTAGCTATTCTGAGTAAAACATAGCGGAGAAGCTTTAACTAATGAAATCATTTAAGAACAACTGATATAATAGTAAGTTTATATATCTGAATGAACAATAATACTAAATATCTGAAAACTCTATCTGAAAGCCATCTACTAATGATGAGTTGCTGGGACAAGCCCCCAACTAACTCTACATTCTAACTGAAAAGAAATTAAATGAAGTAAATGAAATGTCATCCTTGAAAAATGAGGACTCACCACTACTGCTGCTGAAATTACCCGTAGAGATCTACTAATGGTGTTGAAACAGAGAACCTACGACTGTATCATAAAATGATACAACATAGGAAGTATGAATCAGTACTTTGAATGTACTGAGTAAGTAGGAGAAAACATAATACTGGATATAATAAACTAAACTGAAATGAAATGCAATGGCAACCAAAATACTGAACTGAAATAACTAAAATATATTTAGATGGTCAAGATAACCCTGTCTGATGGTTAAAGACATGGCCTAAGTCTGAGATTTCTCAGTCTGAACTAACTGTACTGAACTGAGCAACTGAAAATGAATTGACTAATCTGAGACTAAACTGAGCTGACTGGTGGGAGAGTCTATAACCAACATATAACCACGTGAGCTAGACGTGGAGTCCGATGTATACACCCCATCGATAGGACCCAATATACCCTTCCAGGGTACAAAGGTATGAACTGGGTGATCACAAATCCTGGACCATGAGGCCAATAAAACTGTAACCTACGGTTTTAATGTAGTTCTAGGAACCTGGATGCGCTGGAACCCTGGTTTGCTCGGTGCTAAGTCCTACTCCTACTGGATAGTCCTAGATTGAATACTAAGCTAATAGCTCAAAACCGGAGCCCAAGACTACTCAGGAACACCTATTTGGAAGCACCCTGAGAGTCTTATTGGACTAGTTCTATAACTGGGTTCTAAGACTGGTCAGAGCTACTTATATTTGGAAGCGTCGTAACCGTCTAAAGAAAAAACTGAAATTTTGATGCTGGGATCCTAGGGCTGGTCAGAGTCCCTTATCTGAAAGTGTCATGACTGCCTAAAGAACCACTAAAACTGATATTGAGTCTAATTTAAATAACTGGGAATCACTACGGACACCTCGAGAATTTCTGTAATCAAACTGATCAACTGACATTTCTGATTAACACTGAGTATTCTATCGTTTTGACTGAAATTGAACTATCATGCAGCTAACTGAGATATCAAGTCGTACTAACAATATGGAAAACCACGACGTTGATAGAATTAAGTAAGAAGAAAAGCTAACCTGACAGGCAAAATTCTAGGTGATCTAATTCAATATTAAGGCTAAAATCATCCTTACAAGAGAGAGCATTTATACGATATCCAGATAATGGAGAATACCCAACAATCTACTTAAATCATATTCCATAGTCTATAATGGAATTTGGCATATAATTCATTCCTGTTTGAAAGATCAAGGCTAGAATTCACTTTACGGGAAGCAACATCATTATAGCCATAAACTGATGGAATTATGTCTAAAATAAACATGGATAACATTCTACAAGGATGCAAAGAAAATTGACATCCATTCCCTTCACATTCGAAAAGTTAGGGCTAGAATTCATAAAGAACTAGGAGGGATTTTGGGGACACAAGGGAAGAACTATTCCCTTGTTGAATTCCTACATACCTGGATAAATTTCCCTAGAGCAAGAAGCTCGAATGACTGCAATTGGTAAGGAACCCTAGACCTTGCTTGAGAGCTCTTGAGAGGAAACTTATGCTATTTTCTCTGAATATCTATGTGGGAATGAGGGGGAAACCATTTAGCCCCTCTAAATTCCCTTAAAATAGACCAAAACAACGTATTTTAGAGTCTAGGAGATTAGGAAATTACTGAAACACCCTTAGGAAGTTTGTTGGTCACAACCGTCAAGTGCACTGCCAAGAGCGTCCTTTTGGTCACCGCAGGGGACACCACGACTCGTGGTGTACCCAACGAATCGTGGTGACCCACCCGTCACTAACACTACCTAAAATCTCCTAGTGTCATCATGGGCGACACCATGATTCATGGTGTCCCAAATGACTCGTAGTGAGGACCCGTGGAGTACACTGTCTGGCTTTTCCAACTTTCAATCAAGTACTGACCACAGATTACCCCATGACTCGTGGTGTTAACTATGACTCATGGTCACACTCGTGGTCACCCATTTTTTCCCAATTTTTCAATCAAGCCTGGACCCTTCCCCACGAGTCACTTCACGACTCGTGGCCTACCCCACGGGTCATAGGACGACTCATTCTGTGACCTGGTGAAGAAAATTTTTTATTTCTCAATTTAAATTCTCGGGTTTGATCTTAGGGTTTTCGAGGAATTACACTCTTGGCCTCTCTCTCCCGCTCACTCACATGTCCGCCTCTATCTGCCGGGCGTACAAAACTATCCGTGGAAAGTCAATCTCCTGATGAAGCATCGCGGTCTGACAATCTTTGACCAAATAGTCTTCTATCCCATGCACGAACTAACTCACTTACTCGGGCTCTCTGATCTGCCACCATCTCATGTGCATACTTGAAAAAGCGAGTAAACTCTAAAGCGTACTCCTATACTATAGTCTTACCTTGCTTCAGGTTCACAAACACAGCTGCTTTAATCTCCCTCATCTCATGAGGGAAGAACAGATCCAAAAATATGGTATAGAACTCATCCCAACCAATGGGGCCTGCTCCAACTGTCCTTGTATCCTTCCATTGCCTGAACCAGATGTGCACAACCCCTTTAAACTGATACGAGACTAATTCTGCGCACTCCTCCCCAGTCAACCCCATGACCTGGGTGATTTCAGAACTTCATCAATAAACTCATGTGGATCCTCGTCCACCTTTGATCCAAGGAATTTTGGAGGGTTCATCCTCAGAAAATCTCTGACTCTTGCTGCTACCACATTCCTATTCTAAAGGACATGTGCTACCTCGTGTTGGTTGAATTGGACAGTCAAAGCCTGGGCTAACATCTATATGCTACCCCAAACTCTGCATGGGAAACCTGCTCGGGTATATGCTCCTCGGGAGCTGGTAGGGCCTGGTGGTGCCCATCCCCATTGCTGTTATCGTGGTCGTTTTCATTTCCATTTCTTCTTCTGCTAACTCAACAAGAAGGCATTATATTGCAAACACGTATAGCGCGAGTTAGAAGGATAGAGAGACATTTCATCGTGCAACATAGATCATGAAAGAAGGGAAGTTTCCTAAATCATTTCCAAGCCTCTTTGTCATAAGTTTGGCGCGCTTCACACCCATGAAAAAGACTCTACATAACGCGACTTTTAGACACCCTAAGACACTTCAAAACCTAATTTTTGATACCAAGTTTTTCACAACCCGAACATAGGCCCGGATCGAGACATGGGACAAAGAACTCGAGACGCTCCAAGTCGACCCATGGCATGAACATGACATCTAATCTCAATATAATGAATGCAGAATTCTAACATATAACATAGCAGAAGTTTGAAAATCTGATAATGTCTAATAATTGAATAAATAACACAAGTCTAAAGCTAAACACAAACTACGTCTGAAATTGAAAATACTGAATACAAATGAAAAGAACGGCTAACACCGAGGATCTGGCTAGTGGTGGGACTGAGCCTGACTATCTAAGCATGTATGATAAAATGAGACAGCATAGAGTATGCAGTCAGTACGCAGAATATACTGAGTATGCAAGGTAAGTAAAATAAGAGATCATGAATATCATAAAAATTTCATCATAAGAGTCTAAGAGTAGGGGTTGCATGCTATTATCTAAAATAATGATTTAACATAACTGAATATCATAACTGAATCAAATTACCTAAAGCTAAAAACTAATAATTATAAGTAAAACAGAACATTGGGTCAAACCTGCTGAAGATATAATATCTTAACTGATGAACATACATAATTGAAATCATGAGGAACAATGGAGACTCGTCTTATAACCGACATTACCATGATAGAGCTTACGTGGTCCTGACTATTACACTCAACTGGGAAGAGCCGTCCAAAGCCTTGCTAGAGCTAAGAAAGCTATCGTGATATTGATATCAAGTTGAAGGCCCCTTGGGGAAGGGAAGCTAACAAGGGAGGTCCCAAATAATCTGAACATACCTACGTTGGCACGTAGTTCTATGGCATAGGGTTGACAAACCCTTAGCTTACTCGATGCTAGACACTACTCCCGAAAACATGCATGTGCTCTCCATTGTTTTTCAATGAAGCTTAACCATCGTCTAGTGAAGAAGTTTAATCATTAGATACATGCATAATCTGAAATCATAACATGAGCAGCCTTGCTCAAACCATACCACAAGCTGAAAATAGTGGGAGTTTAGACTCCAAAACCATGTGGTAAGCTAATAACATAAAGTTTAGATAAATCAAGAAACATACTTGATCATATGTTCTTGCCCAATACTTAAACATGCTTGATATAGACTTGATCATTCGAAAATATGAACATGGACATGGGTAGTTCGAAATCGTACATTCATCATATACATATCATCAAGCTTGAGTACATATATCATAATCTCAACTTTCATGAATTTAGATGGATGGGCATCATAATTTGTAAGAACTTGAAAACATAATTTGTAATTGAAAATATTGTAGAATATGCCCATGAATCATAATTCAACATTAGAAACATGTATAGATCATACCAATGATTGATACTTAGAGAATTCACATGTTGGGTTAAAACCCCAAAGATTCATCAACTAGAACTTTCATGAAATTAAAGAGAGATTGGACATGGGTGTGGATGAATACACCCATTCATAACCCTACATACCTGGGAGAGTCTAATTTCACATTCCTCTTGAGAGCCCAAAGGAATTTGGGGAAGAATTTGATGAATCCTAATCTTGAAACCACTAGGCTTGCTGGCATGGAGGAGAATAAGGTTAGAATTAATTAAGCCCTCTTAAAACACATTTATCTAAGCTTAAAATGATGTAGTTTAGTGTCACGACCCGAGCATAGGCCCAGCTCGAGACACGGGACAAGGAACCCCGAGAAGCTCCAAGTCGACCCATGACATGAACATACACCTAACTCAATCAATAATACGAAATAACATCATAAATAACATAGCAGAAGTCAAACCAAAACTTAACATCTAAATACATATCGGAGTCTAGAGCTGAAATAGAAACTATGTCCTAAAAAGCCTCTAACTCTGACGAGTTGATAGGACAAGACCCCAACTAGCTCACTAAAATCTGATAAACTAGAAAGCCAAAACATAAGTGATGAAAAGGGACCTCGCAAGATGAGGACTCACCAACTCTATTGCGTAAAGTACTAAAGATGAGACTCTGGCTATCGGCGAGGCTGAGACTAAATGTCGGAGTTTGTATCATAAAATGATACAACATAGAGTATGCAATCGATACATGGAATGTACCGAGTATGCAAGGTAAGTAAAACCTCTTAAGTAAGTAAAATTATTAAATGATGCATAATATAAAACATAATCAAGATAATATTTTGAGAGTAGGACTTGCATGCTATTTTCGAATATAGAGATATGAACATCACTGAACATCATAACTGAATCGAATGACCCAAAGCTGAAAACTTATAATCATAAGTAAAACTGAACTTTGGGTCAAACCAGTTGAAAAAATAATATCATGACTGATGTACATGCATAACGTAAATAATGAACAATGGGAGACTCTTCATATAACCGACATTACAACGATAGAGCTTACGTGGTCCCAACTATCACACTCAAGTGGGCAGAGCCGTCCAAATCCTTGCCAAGGCTAAGGATGCTACCATGATAGCGATATGAAGCTCAAGGCCCCTTGGGGGTAGGGGAAAGCTCCAAAGGAGGTCCCAAAATATAAAATAAAACCTATGTTGGCGCGTAGTTCTGAGGCATAGGGTTGACTGACCCATAGGCTACTTGGTGCTAGACATTAATCCCAAAAACATGCATATGCTCTCCATCATTTTTCAACAAAACTGACCATCATCTAGTGACAAAGCTGAATAATAATATACATGCATAATATGAAATCATAACATAAGGAGCCTTGGATCAAACCATACCACAAGCTAAAATAATGGGAGTCTTGACTCCAAAACCATGTGGTAAGTTAATTCATGAAATCATAAAACATACTTGATCTTATAGGCTTTCTCAATACTTTAACATGCTTCAAATCAACTTGATTCACTTTGAAAACATGAACATAAACATGGGTATATCGATATCACACTTTCTTCATTAACATCTCATCATACTCGAACTCATAACTCATAGATCTCAACTTTAATGAACATTCATAGGTGGGCATCATAACTTAGAAAACCTGAAAGATAATTTATAATTTAAAACATTGTACAATTTGCCCATTAATCAAAATTCATCATTTAGAACATGCTTAGATCATACCCATGATTAGAACTTGAGAATTTATGCATTGGGTAGAAACCCCATGGAATCATCGATTAGATCATCATGAATTGAGAGGGAATTAGGCATGGGTGTGGACAATTACACCAATTCATAGCCTTACATACCTAAGAGGATCTGATTCTATAGCTTCCTTCATTTCCCAATGAAGATTTAGGGAAAAACCTTGATGAACTAGGCTTGATCACCTCTTTAGAACTCTAAACTTGCATGCATGAATGTGAATGATCCTAGAATGAACTTACCCCTCTTAAAACTCACTATTCAGATCTTAAAATGATGTAGTTTAGGTCTTAGGAACATAGAAATTATGGAAAAGCCTTTACTAAACTCGCAAGGAAAAATAGACTGCCAGTCCCAACGAGGGACTAGACGAGTCATCATCACTGGCCACAACTCATGGCCTGGATCCATCGTCTCCACTGGAAATTAAGTCAATATTGCCACCACGAGTCACATAATGACCCGTTGCTGGTGACCATGACTCGTGGTCACCTTCCGTCACCCTCACTGCCGAAAACCTCCTGGGTGTCCCCACAGGCGACACCACGACTCGTGGTGTTCCCAACGAGTCATGGTGACGACGCATTAAGTGCAATGTCTAATATTCTTTCATCCTTCAACAACCCTTGGCCACGACTGACCTGACAAATCGTGGGGTTGACCATGACTCCTGGTCACACTCCTGGTAACCCTAAACTTGAAAATTTTCCACTAAGTCAAACTTATCACCATGAGTCACTTAACGACTCTTGGTCATCCTAACGGGTCACTAGGCTACACGTCCTGTGATCTGGTGCTGAAAAACCTTGGGGCTAATCTTGGGGCTTTTAGGGTATAACATTTCGGCATTAGGAACTTAGAAATTACGGAAAAGTCCTTAGTAAATTTGCAGGAAAATACACACTGCTAGTCCCAATGAAGGAGACTGTATTATTCGTCCTCGACACCACGACTCGTGGTCCTCTTCTCATGACCAACACTAAAAACTTATCTATGAGGATCACCACGACTCGTGGTATACCCAAGGAGTCGTGGTGATTGAGTCATGATGAATACTGCCAACAATTCTTCCTTCAAGCCCATCTCTAACCACGAGTGACCTAATGACTCATGGTCCTTACCACGACTCGTGGCCTCACCCGTGGTCAACCCCAAATCCAAAAATCCAACCAAGCTCACCCTTCACTCCACGAGTGACCTAACGACTCGTGGTACCCTCAAGGGTCACTGGACGACTCGTCCTGTGACCTGGTGCAGAAAATTCTACTTTCTCTATTTCAACCCTCGGGTCTGATCTTAGGGCTTTCGGGGTATTACAAAACCCTAGCCTTTATCTGGAGAGAGGACCTTCAATCTACTGTTATTTTGAAAAAGTGAGGACTTAAGCTAGGTTAAACCCCTTAATAAACTCTTTAAGAAACCCAAAATGATGTCACTTAGGGGTCAGAATCTTAGGATGTTACAAAAATACCCCTGAGAAATTGTATTTAAAAAATTGATTGCCAGACACCACGACTCGTACCATGAGTCATACCACCCTACCACTACTCGTGGTATCCATCTTTTACTTATAAGCCTGCTTTTTTGGTTCTCCGGTCCTCTTAAAATAGACACTCAACATGACTCATTGTTTCCTACAATGAGTCGTTAAATGTCTCAAGGTGAGGGAACCTATCCTCTGCACTTTCACACTATGACTACTTGCCACGACTCACTGTTTCATATTGTACCATGATCGTTACTTCCTAAAGCCTACAACTGTAGGTACAACCTACACTCATGACCATGTTTCATACCCACTCACCATGACTCCTGGTGTGGAATTGTGGTCTGGAAAATAAAATTCTAGAACTTACCATGACTCAACCAACGATCCATGACATAAAACCATGATTCGTGTAATGTGTCGCTCCAAGAATAATTGCAGATTTTTCTATTGAACCAATTTTAAATCCCGAGTCTAGTCTTAGGAAGATTTGGGTTGTTACATTATCTCCCACTTAGGAACATTCATCTTCGAATGGATACTAAATAAGCTGAAAAGATAGGGAAAAAGCTGTAATGTAAGAACTGAAAGCTATGGACTAAAAAATTGATGGAGTGACTAACTCCAGACGGAGATACATGACTGAATTGGATTCATGAAACATACATGCATGCTATAACATGAATGGAATTGAGATACATGAACTTGACACGAAAATAAATAGAGTACTAAGGAGGAAACTTGTACCTCATGCTGGAACTGAGCCGGAAGGGAAAAGATGCGGGTATTTATCCATCATATCTGCTTTGCCTTCCCATGTAGCTCTTTCAACAAACTGATTCCTCCACAAAACTTTCGCTGAAGCTACTTCCTTATTCCTCAAATTCTAAACCTGATGATCAAGGATCTCCACCGGAACCTCTTCATAGGTAAGGCTATCTCTCATACCGAGACTCTCCACCGGGACAACTAAAGCTGGATCGCCATTGAACTTTTTCAACCGAGACACATGGAAAACGGGATGCACCGAAGCTAGCTCTACTAGTAGCTCTAACTCATCAGCCACCTTGCAAACTCGCTTCAGAATCTTATAAGAACGAACATATCGGGGACTAAGCTTCTCTTTCTTATCAAACCTCGTAACTCCCTTCATGGGAGATACTTTTAGAAACACCCAATCATCAATGGAAAACTCAATCCCTCTCCTTCTAACATCTGCATAAGATTTCTGTCATCTATTTATTGTTTTTAGCCTATCCCTAATAAGTTGAACTTTCTCCATAGCCTTATGAACTAAACCTGTCCGTATTATCATAACCTAACTTTCCTCGAACCATCCGATAGGTGATCCTACACCGCCGCCTATAGAGAGCCTCAAACAGGACAACTTGAATGCTGGAATGAGAACTGTTATTATGAGACAACTCTATGAGAGGAAAGTGATTGTCCGAACTACCTATAAAATTAATCGCACGAGCTATCAATATATCCTCCAAGATCAGAATAGTCTGCTCAGCCTGACCATCAGTCCATGGGTGGAAAGTTGTGATAAGCTTCACCTGAGTACCAATACCCTTCTGAATTACTTTTTGAAATTGAGAGATGAACTGAGTATCCCTATCTGGGTGATGGACAAGGAACTCCACGCAACTAAACTAACTCATGATTATAAAATCTAGCTTAGTCCTTATGCTGACTTGGTCATCTGGTCTAGAATCATCTGGATAAGATCATGTTGTCCGCGTGTCTAAGGCGACCCTATACTAAGATCTACCTCGATATCCTCCCACTTCTAAGTAGTAATATTGATACCCTATAGCATACCTCAGCCATGTTCAAGCCTAACTTGACCACACCTCCAAAAACCTAGAGTTATCCACTAAGACTTCCCCCTTAACAAGAAAATCACACAAGATCAAGCACTGATCAAGAAGTCTCTAGTCATACCATACTATGGTCTACCTGTACATCACCTTCTCATTCAAGCCTATCACTTAGGATTATCCCATTGCTCCTTGTGTCTAACACTACTCTTGAATTTCCCTATATCCTAGGCTTGGCGAATAACTATGTGTCATGAACTTCTACATACCTGGCACCTATGGCAAGAATAGAGAGTTATTCTAAACATTCACGTTGTAACCATCATTTAAATCATAGGGAATATACATAGGGCTTAGTGTAAGGAAATCGTGAGCATGAATCATTCAAGAAATATAAGTTAGGCATATACCTGAATAGCATGATGTTATAAGCCTCTAAGGAAAATCTTAAGGACCGAGTTCTTCGAGCGGGGCATGCTGAGAGACATGAGTTTACATACATAATGAATTTCTTGACATGAAGCTAAGTTTTATGGAGTCTGGAGTAAGACTGAGATCACTGATCGAAGCAGTTACCTATCATCCTAGGAATTTGAACATAAGCATGAGTAAAGCGTCACGTTGATCGAAGCATATGGGAAAACATCTGAATAGGAATGGGTCGACATCCCTTAGATATTATTTCTGGAACTTCCTTACTAGAGAAACTCAAGACTTGATTTGGCCCTTCACTTACCATCTCCCCCTTAGTTTAAAACTATCATTCTAAGGCTCTTGGATCCTTTCTTAAGGCTAGGCTAACATCACTAGCTCCTGACTTCTCATTCGCCTCTAAAGCTATCGTTGAAGACTTTATACTTATAATCATTTTACACCATCTACCAAAAAAGTCTCATAATAGAATGTTAAAAGGTGTTTTTATATTTTACACTGTGGCTCCTAGGCCTAAGAACATGCAAGGATCAACTTACTCATGACATACCTGCAACTATTTCTGGTGGATCTTCTCGATCCTGGTGTGATGACAGAGCGTAGAAATGGTCTTCACACTGCCTACTACCTGCACCAACTAACGCGCCCTGTTGATAACTACACGGACAGTGAAATACTCCAAAAAATAGAAGATTAGAAAGAGGGAAGGAATTGATTCTTGAAAAGAGAAGAAACAAAAAATAGTGAATTAATTAAGAAGAAGTAGAAGAAGAAAAGGGGGAGGGAACTCAAACAAGAAATCTTACCATTGGAGAAATCCAAGTTATGGTTCAAAGTAGAAAAAAATGGGCATAACCCAAAGAGAACCTACAAAGGTCTCATGAGCCACACGACTGCTACTGATATATTAAAACTAACTTTGTTACAATGAAGAGAAAGAACCCCCTTTATATAGAATCCTAGAAGGGGCTAGTCAAAGACTCAATTAAAGAAATTATGTTCCCTAGGGACATAGAAGGATGCCCACACTTAGACCAATGTAGTCAACATAGATTAAAAGAAAACACTAAATGCCATTGAAAGTTGCCACACATAAAGTCCTAGAAAGTCAACATTTATAAAACAACTCTTAAATATTCTAGAAACTAATTAAAAAGTACTGCAATATTTTCTCCCATTAGGGGCTGATTTGGGCCCCATTCCATCTCCTTTTGAACTTTAATTTAGGCCTCCAAATAGATGTAGGAGTTGAAGAAAATATCTTCATTAGGCTTGTGATCTTCTTCCATAAAAAGACACTTTTTATTAGCTAATTGCAGCCCTTTTGAGTTTGTCTTGAAATTTCTTATTTGATGAAACTTTCAAATCCTTATCCATGTATTTTAATGACATGGAGCTACCATGGATGCTATCATTCTCCCCTTCTTAAAGAAGATTTGTCCTCGAATCTTAATAGTGACTATATCTGCACCTTCATTGGATTTGAGCTTCTTTGGTTGCTATCATTCTCCCTCACTTAAAGAAGATTTGTCCTCAAAGCTTGACCAATACCTACAACCAACATGATAAGTAAAATTAGTAGGAGTTAAACCAAGAAAGTAGAGAAAGCATTTGGTAAAAATAACACCAGGTACTGACCATGCAACTACTTAACCCATTTAGTTCTATTATGCACAAACACCCCTTTTAAATATCCAAGCACTACACCATTTAGAAAAATAATGTAATTACCCACACAAGAAGTTAAAACACAATTCAAAATCTCTTTATACAATAAAAGGTCATTAGCTAGACCAAAAGCATATGAATACCAAACAAACATACAATATTTGCTCTTGTTAAACAAATTAACCTCAGCATTAGATATACCATAATCAAGATATGGATCAAAAGTAATTCTTTTGAAAAGTGGTTTTGATTGAACCTGTAAAAAAGGAACTTCAGAATAAGATAAAGATACTAAGAAGTTAGAAAATTGTGAGCACTTCTCCTTCTCTAGACTTGAGCTATTAAATTCATCATTTATCTCAACATTCTCAACATATATGGCTTCAAATGTTTCATGTGTCTCATTTCCTTTATTGACAACCTCTCTAGTGATATTCTCAAACCATAACAGACTAGAGATCACTTTAAAGTCTTCTCCAATTTCTTCCCAAAATGATTTATTATACACTTTAAAACCCCAACCAATGTTAGTTTCTTCCTCAAATGAGGTACTATTATCCTCTTCACAAGGTTCTTCCTCAAATTTCTACATGGATCTGGAAGTGATACTAAAATAAGAATGATTTAGCAAATTTGAATGTGAACAAGATTCATTCTCTCTCAAATTTCCTTGAATGTTTTCACTCAAGTTACCCTGCACCTCTCTTTCATCACATTGTGATAGAGTTCTCACATGAGAAGAATAATTAAAAAGGGAAGGATCGCTCCCAATTTGAGTTATATCTTCACTTAAAACTTTGGCCTCATGAATTTGTAGTAGAAGTTCTATTTCATTTGAAATAAATAGATCATAAATAAGGTCATACCACATGAGACAATCAAGGTCAAAATTATCTTCAACTTGTAATTGCTTCCATAAATCATTGGCTTTTGCACTTTCCAAATCCTCTTTAAACTGAATTTCCTTACTTCATGCAATTGTTGTTCCAACTCTTCATTGGTCCCTTCTTCATTGACCTGCACATTTGGAACAGAAACTGTAGAAAAAGAATGAGTTAATTGGTTAGAGCTTGAACAAGAATCTCTCACACTAATGCACTCTATTCTTTTAATCTCTTCGTTTTTTATCACTCAAAAGCAACTGGTTCACTCTCTATTTTACCTCTCAACTCACATAACTCAATTCTTTCCACTCATTCTTAGTTTTTGACAACTCACTCTCTTCACTCATCACTTCCTCTCCTTTTTCCTCTCTTGAGTTGTCAAGTTACCCACCCTTACTTCTCTCTTTCTTTTGTCTCTCATCCTTTCTTTTATTTAGTGTAGAGAATTTTTCTTTGCACTAGCTCCCTATATACTTCCCAAGTCCCTCTTTTATACCTCGGAGGACTTCCAAGGTCAACTCTAATTTTAGGCTTCTGAAGCTGTTGTTTTCCCTCTTTGCATTCCTTTTCCTTTTCAAACGCCTCCATTGATCTTCTTACCCTTAATTAGTCTTCTTGAATCTCCATAGGTGCCAAAGAAACAGGCGAGTCTTTTTTCCATCATCTTTCACCAAGGAGTACCTATTCTTTTACGGATCATATGATGTTTTTCTATAGGGATATCATGGCCTTCCCAATAAGACATGACATGTGAATAAGAGACACATCACACCAAACCTCATCCTTGTATCTCCCAAGGTTAAATCCTTTTGACACTCTTGTCCACCTTCCTCCTTTGAAGGTGTAGGGTGAAGCGAGCTTAACACAAGATAAACCCACCTTTTAAGAAGTTAGCCTTGACTAAGTTGTGACAAACATTTCTATCAATTTTAGTAGCACACACATTAGAAAATACTTCCATTCTAGTTTGAAAAATCTTGTTAACTATCTCATGGATTCTTCTAGGATTGTTTGCATACGATTCTGATGTCCTCACTATAATTATCCATTCCTTCATTCCAATTGGTTTAAAATCTTTAGGAGACAGGTACAAGAGATTGTTAGTAATAAGTTGTCTCACATGCACTCCCTTAAATGTATCTTGTCATGGCTGTCAACACTTGTATATCATACAATTAGGCTTTTACCCTCAAATAATCTCACCACGCTTTCCTTTTACCACTCAAAGGATGCTCCTCAAAGTTCTTCAATGAACCAACTCAGGCACTTCAAAGCAAGTTCCAATGTTTGGTTCTAGAATGAGTTTATTTCAAATAAAAAAAGAAAAGGAATGCAAAAATCTAACGGAAATGGAAACAAGGAGTACACAATGAAAATAAAGTTTATGAAAAATTTCACACAAAATTTTTTAAAAAATGTACACTCCATCTGAGTCTCAATAATGATTCCAATAATTACATATCCGACCACATTAAGTATGAACAAATACTTAAAGTATCACAACTTGAGAATAATATGAAACTAAATATAGTGTATAAGCACATTCAAGAATATCAAGAACATATTCAATGAGCTTTTGAAGCCAAGGAGCTACAATGACCTTTACAATCCCCAAGTGACTTTTGAGTTTCTAGTTGACCAAAATTCAAAGAACATTCAAATTAAGATTTTCAAGAGATTAATCAGATTTTTAATAAATCAAAGTCACCAAATCAACAGGTAAAGTATAAAACAAACCATGAACAAGTGAAGAACACTGAGAAATTCTTGTTCAAGTCATTATTCCTTGAGGAATAAAATTTTACTTTTCTTTGGGTTACTATTCACGCTACAATAACTTTTTCTTTTTTTCAGATTCTTTTTTGTAGTTTTCTATGATTAAAATCAGTAGATCGGGTGAGTATAAGAATATCAAACTATCCAAGCTCGATACCACTTGATAATGACACGAACATCGGAATACTCGAAAAATTAGAATATTAGAAAGGGGGAAGGAATTGATTCTTGAAAAGAGAAGAAACAAAAAATAGTGAATCAATTAAGAAGATGTAGAAGAAGAAAAGAGGGAGGGAACTCAAACAAGGAATCTTACCATTGGAGAAATCCAAGGTATGGTTTAAAGTAGAACAAAAGGGCGCAGCCCAACAAGAACCTACGAGAGGTCTCATAAGCCTCAAGGCACTACTAATATAATAAAACTAACTTTGTTAGAATGAAGAGAAAAGAACCCCCTTTATAGAATCCTAGAAGGGGTTGGTTAAAGACTCAATTAAAGAAATTATGTTCTCTAGGGACATGAAGGCTGCCACACTTAGACCAATGTAGTCAACATATATTAAAATAAAACACTAAATGAAATTGAAAATTTGCAACACACAAAGTCCTAGAATGTCAACATTTTGTAAAACAACTCTTAAATATTCTAGAAATAATTAAAAATTACTACAATATTTTCTCCCATTGGGGGTTGATTTAGGCCCTATTCCATCTTCTTTTTAACTTTAATTTGGGCCTCCAAATTGATGTAAGGATTGAAGAAAATATCTTCATTGGGCTTGAGATCTTCCATCACAAGACACTTTTTAATAGCTAATTGCAGCCCATTTGAGTTTGTCTTGAAATTTCTTATTTGAGTAAACTTTGAAATGCTTATCCATGTCTTTATTGACATTGAGATGCCATGGATGATATCACTGGCCGAGGTGGGCGAGCTTTTGGAGATGCGAATAGGTAGGTACGGTGCTCCTACCTTTTCCCCATTTCGTCTTATACAATCTTTGTGCTTGTGACCAGGCTTTCCACACCAGAAGATTATCGCAGAACCCACAAAGCACTTCCCTAGGTGGTTCTTTCCATCTCTTACCAAGGCGGGTGGGTACAACCACTAATGCTTCGCCTTCTTTGGGTCTAAGTATAGTCTCGAATCTGTGGCGAGCTTCACACCCAAAGTAGACACTGTTGATCAAAGAGGTACAAGTGTGTTTCCTTCCACACACCATTTGGATATGTAATCTCTCACCATATATCTAGATGGAATACTGCTTAGGTCAGCGTAGGGGTGTGACCTACGATGGGCCTATAATCGATATCTACTACTTCCTCCCCGTTGGGCAGCCTCAAGGTTGTTTGTCCTGGCTTTGTTTTTCCCCTTTTCTTTTTCCTTGAACTTTCCATTCTCTTTCGAATTGTGAAACTCGGAATGGGGACTATTTTCATGAAGTCTCTCAAACCTGGTAGTTGTTGTTTCTTTGGTAGGGTTCGTAGCTACGATCTCCTGCGATTAGGCTGAGAGGTCATGGCTTATACCAATACTCTAAAGAAGCCCGAGTCCGCATTCATAACCTTCTATTGGAAGTTGTGCATTGGTGGGTGGTGACTTTCGTTGGCTCTTCGGGAGGCATACTTCTACGAGGTGCGTATAACATGAGTTATGAGAATAGAAGACTTGAACTTCATAAAATGAGATAGAGTCATGAAAATGTCTAGAAGTAGCCTCTTCCCCATAAGTATGGAGTGCTTCACACCCATGGAAAGTCCCTAGCAATGCGGCTTTCGGACACCTAGGACACTTTAAACCTAAGGCTCGATATCAAGTTTTCATGATCCAGAGCCTAGACCACAGATCGCAACACGAGAACCTAGAACCACGAATGGCTTTTAAGCTAACCCATGGCACATATATAGCATGAATAAGAGCATAAGTAAAGCAGAAATTAATCATAAATATAGATAAGTGGAATTATAAATTATATAAAGCATAGACAAAGAACAACAAGTCACAACCTTTGAACCATCTAGTACATAATTGTGCGCCTCTAGTCATAAGTTGGTGATGGGACAACATCCCCAACTAGCTAGCTAAGTCTAAAACTAAAGACAAGAATCTAACACCATAAGCTTTACAAACATACTTGTAAAATGTGGACTCACCAAAATGGGGATTGAGATAAGGCGAGGTGGGAGGGCTAACTGACAAGGCGAGGCGGTCTCCCAAGCCTATATCATGAAATGATAGAACATAGAGTATGCGATCAGTACTTTGAATGTACTAAGTATGTAGAGTAAGTAAAACATGCTAATAAAATAGTATACGATAGGTCATGAGTGTAAGATTGTATAAAACACGAGATCCTGATCACAAACTAAACTTGTGGCTCAAAGCTTCAAAAGCGCCAACATAAAGAGAATATGACTATTTTCATAGTAAAACCTCGTAAAGCATGTTTTGATCAAAACTACTATAAGTCATAATATCATAAGACATAGACATAATATATAAAAACTAAGAAATAATGAGAGACTCGTCATAAAGCGACACCATCACATTAGAGCTTACGTGATGACCCAACTATCTCTCTCAAATGGAACAGAGCCATCCCTGTAACTGGCAGGAATGGGGAGAGCGATAAAGGTATGATATCAATTTATGCCCTATGGTGGGAGAAACACTCTCTTGAGGCGTCCTAAATAAGAATACACCCTCTGACACGTAGTTATGAGACACAGGTCCTCGGAATCCTGGCCTACTCGGTGTTAGACACTATTCCTAGCTTACGCATATTGCTCATAATCATATTCTCAAATATCTTAAATCTAAATATTTGGGAGTCACGGACTCCAAAGGCATCTCTTTAAACTTATCTTGAAAACCCAGCATTTGGAAATCATTGTGAAACATACTAACTTTACATGGGATTTCCCAAATTGTAAAATCATACATACTTAAAAATAAGATTCATAATTCTAAATCTTGAAATCATAAGTTTAAGAATTCATATACATTCATGCATACGTGATAATTCATCATACTTGAAATCATGGGCTTATAATCTTGAAATTTATAAATCGTGCATAATAGGACATAATCTTCATAAGCTTGAAATCATGAATTAGTTAGCAAATTGAGATTCAAATTTTCTCTAATAGTCCTAAATCATTAAGGTAAAACATCAGAGAATTGAATCCATAGAGATACAATAGATAATATCATGGAATTGGGTGAAACCCTAGAATTTTAACATAACATGCCAAAACTTAAAATCATATAGGGATGAAATTGGGTATGAGGGTGGAAGGATTTCCCTCATTCATAACCCTACATACTTACAGTAATTGAGCTCCTAGACTTGTGCGAAATCCAAGAAAGATTTGAAGAGTTTGACGAAGACCCTAGCCTTGATGTAAGAGAGGACCTTTAATCTACGATTATTTTTGAAAAGAGTAAGGACTTAGGCTAGGCATACCGCCAATACACTCTTAAGAAGCCCAAAATGATATCACTTAGGGGTTAAATGCTTAGAAAGTTATTGAAATACCCACACAATCATTATTTAAAAAAACTAAGCGCCGGACACCACGAGTCATACCACCCTACCACGACTCGTGGTATTCATCTGATACTTGTCGGCCCTCTTTTGTTTTGGTTCTCGATCCTCATACAACGGGAACCCGACCACGACTCTTGGTTTCTTACAATGAGTCGTTACATGTGTCGTGGTGAGGGAACCTATCCTATACACTTTCATACCACGACTGCATTCCACGACTCATTTTTTCCAACAACAAGTCATACCATGACTCGTTACTTCCCAAAGCCTTCCACTCGAAAGAAGCTGCGGCTTCTGACCATGACCCCTCATAATAACCGTAAGGTCGTACCATGATTCGTCATATTAGGGGCGCCTCTGTAGGTTAACGACCTAAGACTCGCTGACCACGAGTCATACCCACTCACCCACGACTTGTGGTTTGGAAATAAAATTCCAAAACTTACCACGACTCATGCAACGATCCTTTCATAAGCATGACATGCGATGAGTCGTTCCTAAGGAAAATAAGAAAATTTCCTGGCCGAACCAATTCCAAATCCTTAGTCTAGTCTTGGAAGCTTTGGGGTGTTACATAAGACAAGTGATCCCACTCATGAGCACTAAATATGAGACTGACTAAACTTAGCCATTTGAGCCCTTGGATCGGCAACCATCTCAGTGTACTTCAACCTTGAGTGAACTTCAAGACATGCTGCTTCAGACCAACATGTTGTTCTGCTTTAGATTGATAAACTCATTAACCTTGGCTTCCCTCATCTTTTGGGAAAACAATTGTCCAAGAAGGTTGTCATGAACTCATCCCAGAAGTGATAGAAGGCTTTGCATCTTCCATAAAAAACTTGCCTTCAGCTGCCGGAACCAAATGTTCTACCCCCTTGAGTTGATAGGAGGCTAAATCTTCAATCTCACACCTAAAACCCTAAATAATCTAGGTAATCTTTCGGATCTCCTCGATAAACTCTTGTGGATCCTCGCTCCACCTTGGAACCATGAAACTCTTATGGGTCTCTTCTACTGAAGTATCTCACTCTCTCTACCATAGCACCCCCATTAGAGTTCATAGGTGCAATTGTCTGTCGATTGACCTATGCCATCATAGCTGCTTGACCTTTGACGACCCTAAACGAGACATGAGTCACCTACTCATTCAAAGGAGGCGGAGCTGGTGGGGCTGGCTAATTCCCATCTCCATTTCCATTTTGTGGCCATAGTCGTTCCTCCTTCCATTGACTCTATAGAGTCATTTTTCATCTACGTGTAGCATGAGTTATAAGAATAAGAGAGATTTGAACTTTATCGCCACGACATAGATCATGAAAGGGAAATTTCCTTAGCAATCTGGTACCTTCTTCCTTAAAAAGTGTGCCATTCTTTACACCCATGAAAAAGACTCTACTTAACGCGGCTTTCAGATGCCCTAGGACACACCTAAACCTATTGCTCTAACACCAAGTTCCTCACGATCCAACATACGCCCAGACGTAACATGGGACCAAGAACTATGAATTCCTCCAAGATAACCCGTAACACATGCATAACATAGTTTAGAGAATAAACTAAGTGGAAATAATCATAAGCATATCATCACGAGGATGTATAGGATATAATAAATTTAAGCAGAGAATACAAGATAAACAGTGAGTATCTATACATTAGTTTGAAAGCCTCTACTCATAAGATGAGCTAATAGGATAACATCCCAATCTAGCTCCACTAAGTGCGAAAACTAAAATGACATAAAAGTACATGTATCAAAACTGACATCCTCGAATGATGAGGACTTACAAAAACTACGCTAAAGCTAGATCAGATAGAATCTAGCGGCGGGGTTGAGACTGGTCACCTGAACCTATATCATGAGATGATATAGAGAAAAAGTATATGATCAGTACTTTGAATATACTGAGTATGTAGGATAAGTAAAACATGAGAATAATTACAACAAACATAACTATGAGGTAGTCATAAACATGAGTTGTTCATCATAAAGCCCCGAATCATAATGACCAAGATTTTAGTAAAATGAAAAGGCTTAACATGTTTAAAATCATAGTAAGATCATAAACTGGTCAACATGATATATCATATATCCTTAGCATAAACAACATAAATCATGAGGAATAATGGGAGATTCTCATAGCCAACATACTCGATGTGAGCATATAAGAAGCCCAACACGTAACACTAGTTGGTAGGGTGTTCATACCTTTCCAAGGGTAAGAACCAGGAAGGCGTGGTATCACTCATGATCCTACTTGGATAGAGGCTCTACTGACCAAGGAACCACATCACCTACGGTGGCACGTAGTTCTGAGATTTGGGTACCTTTGAATCGACCTACTTGGTGTTAAATACAAATCCCAAAACATACATAGTACTCATATCATAATCATGAAACATACTTGGTTTATATGGACTAGTCAGAAATCATGATATTCATAAATTGCATAACATACGTGAACTAGCCATGGAAATAATGTCGGAGACCGGTCATGAAACCTAACTTGAGATTTATGAAATTCATGCATAATTGAGTAATTCATAATAACTTGAAAATATAGATTCACAAAATCATGAAATTTTAATCATAAATCATGGATTGAGTCATAAGAAAATTGGATTCATAGAAGATCATGGGAAATTTCATGAAAATTGGGTATAATCCTAGAAATTCATAAAGTCATGATTGGAGACTTGAATTCATGAGATTGAGTTTGAATTGTGCATGAGGGTGGAAGGAATCTCCCATTCAGGGCCCTACATACCTGGGCTTGAAGGGATCTTGCTAAGGTCTGAAACTCAAGAGAATTGGAGACGAAGGAGGACCTTTATTGCTTGAGGACTTGAGGGGGTTTGATCTTCAACTAGAGATGTTAGGAATAGAATGAGAGTTATGAATGAATAAGCTCTCTAATACACTATTTTAGGAGCTCAAAATGATTTAGTTTAGAATTTAAGAAGATACGAAGTACGGAAATGCCCCTAATAACTTGACTAGTAATTTCACCTTGGGACGGGTTGTTAGTCCTACTTGTTACCTTTGAAGCACAGTTTCAACTCTATGATCCTCACTTAATACCTCCTCTTAATGATTCGTCATCACACTTAACGCATCATTCCTCCAGTGAATAAGAGTCTTTGAATCTCACTATTTCTCTTACTTACCTCACTTAACGAATCACTTGACGATCAGTCAAGTGTCCTAACGGGTCACTTGACATTTCATCCTGTGATCTGGTGCAAATTCTCTTGTTTTCTTGTTAAGGGTATATTTTCGCATTTATTAACCATATTTTGACCATAATTAGCTATGTTTTGAGAAAACATTGTGTGTGTTTCCTTGTGTTTTATGATATATTTTTTAAAAAGAGCTAACACACGTGATTAGATGCTTTCAGGGCTTAATGTGATGGATTTGGTCTCAATTGTGGCTAAAAAGAACAAGAATAGCAAAACAAGGTTTCATGTAATGAGTATGATAGAAGTTGGCATCGCGTAGGCCCACCTATGTTATGGCCTGCGCAACATGCATGAATGGTCAGAGCAAGGAGTGGCGTGACGCCCCCGGCCATATGGTGCAATGAGGGGTGCGGTGCACAGTGGTGTCCGGGCGGCCAAAGACTCCAATCCTAATGCTACTAGGAACTAAAACTGCAAAACCTAAGTCCAATCCAAGAAGGAACAACAAAGGCTTAATCTACTATTATAAATACCATTTCTTCCCATGCTTTAGGCATGCAACATAGTGCTACCATAGTCCAACAAAAAAATTTGTGTAATCTCTTAGTTGAATATTTGTTGGAAATTCATCAAGTTCTTGTGACTCAATTTATTTTTGGAGATTTGTTAAACAATTTTATATTAAAGTAAGTATGGCATTATGAATTCTTCTACATCTTTTGTTTTTCTTCTCATAAACAAAGCAGCTAAATTCTCAAGCTAGGGTTGTGGGAACCATAATAAAATAATGAATGTAGGCATAATAAAATAGTGATTCTTGAATGGTGAATTTGGTTGATTGTTATTCTCTTCATCTTAATGCTTAATTACCCATATTTTCAACTTGCCTGACCAAGGAGGTTGAAGTTAGGAAAGAGAATAATAATAGAAATTTGAGGTTACCAACCCTCATCTAAATTAACGTGAGCTCTAAATGAGAATAGTTAAGTCAAGACTTATAGCGAGGGAAAAAATATACACACCTAAAGTTCTCGAGGATTTAGCTGAAATTCATATATGTAGGTCGAGAGACGTTAGGTGAACTTAATCGTCAGTCTTACAGAAAATTCACATTGATAGATCATTAATAAAAACCTTTTAAGTTATGAAATCATGGGGAACACAATCCTAGTTTTGTCTTGATAATATGATACACAACTCAATCATTGTTAGCATTATTTTCTTCTTTTTATTTTTGCAACCCCCTTTCGAAATATTAAATACAAGTTAGTTTAATCATCATTAAAACATTATTACTTTCCTATTCCTTGTGGGATTGACCCCAACTTAAGTTGGTTACTATATTTTACAGCAACTGCTTTATACTTCAATTGCGAGTTGTAATTTGTACGTGATCAAATTTTGACGTTGTTGCTGGGGAATATGGTGTTGAAATAGTTAATTGGTGTTTAAGCTTGACTTGTAATCCTTATTTCGTGAGTTATGTTCTTTTTTTGTTTGTGCTTGAGCCTTCATAGGACATGGCAGACCAAGATCGGCTATTTAACCTTCCTCTGTAGGAAGGATTGATAGAAGAACAGTGAAGTAAAGCCTTACAAAGAGCTGAAGGAGCTCAACAAAATCGGCAAGCCAAGAGAGATGATAATTTATGGAGAGAATATTAATCTAGATTAAGTGGGCTTTACCAAAGCAATATGCCACTCCCGCTGCCAGCTAATGCTAAATTTGACATTACCAGTACTATGATTCAGTTGTTGAACATGAAAAGGCTATTTAAAGGAATGAATGGAGAAAATCCCAACCAGTACTTAATCAAGTTCACAGGAATATGCAATGCGTATAGGCTACCAGGAGTGACACAAGAAGCTATCAGGCTTAGGTTGTTCCCATTCTCCCTAGATGGGGAAGCTATAGTATGGCTAAATGAGCTTCCAGATTAGTCTATTAGTACTTGAGGAGAGTTGACTGCAGCTTTCTTGGAGATATTCTTCCTACCCTCACAAATGATTCAGTTGAGGGATGAAATTAACAACTTTATATAACCAATGGGGGAAGCTCTGCATGAGGTTTAATTCAGATATAAAAAAGAAACTAAAGTAGTGCCCAAATCATAAGCTTCCAGATGAAGTTCTTTTGGAAATATTTTGTAGGTCACTCAGCTCTACAAACAAGTTCATTGCTAACAACATGGCAGAAGAGTCAATCATGGAACACACTTTCAAGAAAGCCAGTGAGATACTAGACAAGTTTGCAAAGACTAATAGGGCGTGGTAAAACATCAAATCTAAGACTGGAGTGATTAGCCACTCAAGGGTAGTGCCAACAAAGTTACAAAGGAGAGATGGAATGTGATCAAGACATGGTCAAGATAAAAGATCAGATGGAACTAATCACCAAGCACTTGACTATTATGAACACACACAAAGTGCAAGCGGCTAATATGCAATGAGAAACATATAGGTATGAAGACTATTACCCCGATTATGAGAAAGAGGCTGATTTTGTTGACTGTCACATAGAGGATTTCCAAGCTTGTACCCTGTTGTCCTAATCAGACACCTAGCAGCACAATCACAGGAATCAAGGTTGGAAGCAATATAAATACAACTATGACAGTACAGGCTATGGTGGCGGAGTGCAAGGTAACAGAGAAATTGGGGACCACCACCTAACAACTCTACAGATGCCAAGATAAAAGCCATACTTAGCCGAATAACAACAAAACTTGAGTCCATAGAATCGGGTATAAAAAACATGCGCGAAGAGCTTTGTAGTGTGGGTAAGATGGTTGAATCACATTCTTTCTCAATCAAACAGTTGGAACCACAAATAGAACAAATATCAATAATGTCAAAGTAAAGAACTAAGGATGATCGATGCATAGCCATAGCACAAGAAGTGGCAGGACCACCCTTGATTAATAGACACTAAGCATAGGGTCCACTGTAGATTAAAACAATCTAGGCATGACAGAAGCTAGAGAGAAAAGCAAGGAATTGTCCGACCTCTATACTGAGAGGTGCGACGCGCTAGCTGGTTAGAGCGAGGAGACTCGCGATGCGCCGCAAGAAGAAAGCATGGAGGAATGTGATGCGTTGCCCTACCAGCGCATTGAGGCACCCAACACGCCGTTAGATAGACGGAGTGAGGCCCATAACGCTCAGGTAGTGTATCGCCCTGGGGTGCATATCACAGAGGAGAGTGGAAGCAAGTAAGGGTCACAAGATAAGGAAAATGAGGTTAAGGAAGGGAAGGCTAAAGAAAATCAGAAATTATACACATAAATCCCAAGACCGCCTCCCCCTTTTCCCAGTGCCTTTAACAGAATGCTGAAGATGAAAATTTTCAAAAATTTATTTCTATATTAAATCAGTTATCCATCAATATTTTGTTGGTGGAAGTACTGGAGAAAATGTCAGGATACGTAAAGTTCATGAAGGAGTTGGTTACCAAAAAGAAAACAATAAGCTTTAACCCTGTGTGTAACATAAATTACTTTACTAAAATAGCTTCATACTCTTTAGTGCAGAAAAAAAGATGATCCTAGAGTTTTTACATTTCCGTATACAATTGGAGCGTTGAATTTTTCCAAGGCATTATGTGATTTGGGAGACAACATAAATTTGATGCCTTCGGCCTTATATGATCAGCTGGACATAGGAGCCCCATACTAACTACAATGTTGGCTACTAATGGTAGACTGAACAGTAAAAAGGCCAGTGGGTATACTGATTGATGTTCTAGTCAAAGTGGAGAAATTTATCTTTCTAGTAGACTTTGGCATATTGGATAGCGATGTTGATTTTTAAGTACCATTATTTTGGGTCGCCCTTTTTTGACCACTAGAAGAGCACTCGACATGGAGAGTGGAGAATTGAAATTTTGGCTGAACAGTGAGGAAGTAGCCTTCAATGTCTGCAGAGTCATATGACAGCCAAATGTTCTGGGTGTAATATCTGTAACTGATGTTGTTGATGATGTAGTTATGGAATTGATAGAAGAAAGATATACAAGTGAAGCACTGACTTCTGCACTAATTAAATCGATTGAATGGGATATCACTAGGTCAGATGAAACAGTGAAAGCTATAGTGGGAAGGGGTGTCTATTCATATGCACCTAAAAAGTTGGATCTTGAATTGTAAAATAGAGCAAATCCTCTTGCTAAGCCATTGATAGAAGAGACACAAGTGTTGGAGCTTAAGTCGTTGCCTGTTCATCTTCATTATCTATTTCATATTCCTCACAATACACTGCCATTAATTATCTCTGCAAAGTTGTTGGATGGTAGAAGTATTGATCTCTATTCTCAGAACTTACAAAAGAGAAAGTGGGTGGACCATTGCTGACATTATTGGTATCCCACCAGGGATTTGCACTCACAAGATTAAATTGAAGGAAGATTGCACACCAAGTATTGAGCACCAAAGGATGTTAAATCCAATCATGCAAGATGTGGTTAAAAAAGAAATCATTAAGTGGTTAGACGCATGAGTAGTTTATTCGATCTCTAATAACCAATGGGTTAGCCCAATGCAATGCATACCAAAGAAAGGAGGGATGATAGTGGTTCAAAATGAGCTTGTACCTAAAAGAATAGTGACCAGATGGAGAGTATACATAGATTGCGAAAGTTGAACAGCTACACTGACACAGATCACTTTCCACTTCTCTTTATGGATCAAATGATAGAAAGGATTATGGGGAGAGCATATTACTGCTTTCTTGATAGATACTCAAGAAACAATCAGATTTCTATTGCACCAGAAAATCAGAAAAAGATGACATTTACCTATCCTGATGGTACATTCGCTTTCAAGAGGATGCCTTTTGGGTTATCAAATGCACCAACCACATTCCAGAGATGCATGATGTCCATATGATCAAGCATGGTGGAAGGCACTATAGAGGTGTTTATGGATTACTTTTCGGTTGTGGGTGACCATTTGAGGATTGCTCAGCACACTTGGCTAAAATACTTAAGCATTGTGAAGAGACTAGTCTGGTACTAAATTAGGAAAAGTGTCAATTCATGGTAACAGAAGGGATAATATTAAGGCACAAGATTTTTGAAAAGGGTTTTGAGGTGGACAAGGAAATATTATAAGTTATCTCAAAGTTTCCACCTTCGATCTCTATTAAGGGGATTCACAGTTTTCTAGGGCATGCTGGTTTGTATCGGCGGTTTATTAAAGATTTTTCAAAAATTTCTAACCCTTTATGCAGGTTGTTGGAGAAAGAGGCAAAGTTTGTATTTGATGAAGCTTGTATCAAGGCATTTGAGTCCCTAAAAAAGAAACTCATCACATCACCCACCATTGTGGCTCCTAATTGGAGTAAGCCATTCTAGATCATGTGTGATGCTAGTGGTGCAGTCTTGGGTGCTGTCCTTGGACAAAGACATGACATGATTTTTCATTCCATCTACTATGTTGGTAAGGCTCTCAATGTAGCTTAAAATAATTACACTAGCACAGAGGAAGAGTTGTTAGCTGTAGTGTATGCCTTTGAGAAATTTGTTGCTTACCTCCTTGGCACAACTGTGGTGCACATTGATCGCACTGCAATTCAGTATCTAATGGCCAAAAGGATGCAAAACCTCGACTTATTCTCTGGGTGTTACTTGTCAAGACTCGAACATAGGACCAGATCTAGACACGGAACCTAGAACCATTAATCTCTCCAATTCGACTCATGTCATGAACATAAAAAATGAAGCTCAACATAAATAAAGTGGAAGACTAAATGCAGAAATAGCGGAAGTCTGAATAATAAAAACATTTAAGCAATGAAAAATCTTAAACACTAATTCTGAAGCTGAATATACAAACTTTGTCTGGAATGCCTCTACATACTGACAAGCTTATGGGACAACAACCCCAACTAGCTCACTAGAAGTCTGAAACTGAAAAAAGCAACAATACAACTAATTGAAGGTCCTCGAAGGATGACGACTCACCAATAGCTAGTTGGACTGAACTCTGATAACTGACTAGCGACGAGACTGGACCTGAATGTCTGGGCCAATATCATGAAACGATACAACATAGAGTATGTAGTTAGTACTTGGAATGTACTGAGTATGTAGGATAAGTAAAATAAGTTATGTAAGTATAAACTTAAAACATGCCTAACATAAATATTGTCATTACAATATTCCAAGAGTAAGGACTACATGTTGATGTCTATAAACATGATTAAACATAAGCTGAATCCCATAACTGATTTGAATGACCCAAAGCTGAAACTGATGAACATAAGTAAAACTGATAAACTAAACATTGGGTCAAACCTATTGAACATATAATATTATAACTTATGAACATGCATAACTAAAATCACGAGGAACCATGGGAGACTCGTTATGTAACTGACATAATCACGATATAGCTGACGTGATCCCAATGATTACACTTAAGTGGATAGAGCCGTCCAAAGCCTTACCAGGGCTAAGGGTGCTACCATGATATCGATATCAAGAGGAAGGCCCCTAGGTGGTAGGGAAATCTCACAAGGGAGGTCCTAATGAATCTGAATAAACCTATGTTGGCGCGTTGTTCTGAGGCCCGGGGTTTACCTAAACCCCTAGCCTACTCGGTACTAGACACTACTCCCAAAATCATGCATATGCTCTCCATCATTTTTCAATGAAGCCGAACCATTGTTTTTTAATGAAGATGATCATGGAATTACATGCATAGTCTGAAATTTGAATATGATGAGCCTTGGCTCAAAACATACCACAAGCTGAAATGGGGAGTCTAGACTCCAAAACTATGTGGTAAGCTAACATCATAAACTTGAAATAAATCATGAAAAATGTACTTAAATCATGTGGAATTGTCCAAACTTTAACATTCTTGAAATATACTTGATATTCAAAATCATGGATTCATACATGGGTAATTCATAAACATTCTTTCATGTTAAACATCTCACCATGCTTGAAAACATAGATCATAATCTTAACTTTTCATAAACTTGCAAAATTGGGCATAATAATTGCAAAACTAGAAATCATGAATTGTAATTCAAAATAAGTATAAAACATTCCCAGGAATTTAAAAATATCATTTAAAATATGAAGGAAATTGGCCCATAGAAACATCATAGAGAATTTCATGGAATTAGATTAAAACTCTATAAGATCATAGACTTTTTACTTTAAGACTTGAATTCATGAACTTGAGGAGATATTGGGGCATGAGAGTAAATTGAATCTCTAATTCATATCCTACATACCTAGGAAATCTGATTCTACACTCTTCCTTGAAAGCCCAAGAGAATTAGAGAAGAACTTGAAGAATTCTAGGCTTGATCTCCTTAGGAATTCTCTAGTCCTAAATGCATGGGGAGGGAATAGGTTAGAAAAGGCTAAGCCCTCTTAAAATCCTCCAAACTAAGCTTAAAATGATGTAGTTTAGGTCTTAGGAGCTAAGGATTTATGAAAATACCCTTAGTTAAATCGTAGGAAAAATTGAACTGCCAGTTCCTATGATCCGTACCATGAGTTGTACAATCGACCTATGACTCGTGGTAGCCTTTCGTATTGACCAAGTCCCAAAACATTGCTCCTCTGTGAAATTCCACGCATCCTACTATGTCCCGTAACTACTACCTACGAGTTGTACCCCCCACTCGTACAATCAACACCTGAAAAGTCCCCAGTTCTTGTTACGATCCGTACCACGAGTGGTACCCACATACCACGACTCATAGTGGGGACTCGTGGTTTCAAAGTCCAACTACTGAACCCTTACTACATGTCATCCTACGAGTCCTACCATCCTCATACGACTCGTACCATCGCTCGTACTGAGTTAAAAATGCAGGTTTCTCTTGTTGAACTCTTTTAAAATTCCAAACTTAGTCTTAGAAACTTTTAGGGTATTAAAATATCTCCTCCTAGGGAACATTCATCCTCAAATGTGGGTAAACACATTGAATAATTGGGAAAAGGATCTGCTATCCCAAATATTGAAAACCTGAAGTTGAAAACTGATGACGTGACTGACTCCGGACTTAAAGAAATGAGTGAACTGATTTCATGAATCATACATACAAGCACTAACATACAGGAAACTGAGAGACGTGAACTAGAAATGAAGATGAATAGAGTACTAAGGAGGTAACTGGTACCTCAAGCTGGAACTGCGCCGAAAGGGAAAAGATGCGGGTATTTAGCCATCATATTTGCCTAATCTTTTCTCATAGCTCCCTCAACCAGCTGATTTCTCCACAAAACGTTTACTAAAGGTACTTCTTTTATTCCTCAACTTCTGAACCTAACGATAAAGAATTTCAACCGGAACCTCTTTATAGCTAAGGTTATCATTCACACCAACATTCTCCACCGGAACAATCAATGCAGGATCACTAATGAACTTCTTCAAGAATGACACATGGAAGACTCGATGTATAGAAGCCAACTCTGAGGCGTCACAATACTCTGCAAATACATTTGTAACCTCGGGTAGGGTCAATTATGGGGCTGAAGTGAGTTGAGTCTTTAACTCCCTAAAACTCTTCCCAGATGCATCTGACCATAAAAATTTGACTTTCTTCTGGGTCAACATAGTCAACGGTGCTGCAATAGATGAAAATCCCTCCACAAACCTTCAATAATAACCAGCTAAATCCAAGAAACTCCTTATATCCGAAGGATTAACTAGTCTAGGCCAATTCTCATCTTCTCTCTTTATTGAGTCCACCTGCACACCTTCACTCAACAACACATGGCCCAAAAATGCTATTGAGTTCAGCCAAAACTCACACTTGCTAAATTTGGCAAACAACTGGCGATCCTTAAGAGTTTGTAGCACAATCCTTAAATGAGCGGCATGCTCCTCCTTGCTCCGAGAGTATATGAGAATGTCATCTATGAACATAATCACAAACATGTCCAAATATGGCCTGAACACCATATTGATCAAATCCATAAAAGCTGTAGGAGCATTTGTTAGTCCAAAAGACATAACTACAAATGCATAGTGACCATACCGAGTCCTGAAGGTTGTTTGCGGGATGTCACTCTCTAACTATGAGTTGGTGATAATCGGACCTAAGGTATCTTTGAGAAGCACTTAGCACCTTGAAATTGGTCAAACAAATAATCAATTTTTGTGAGAGGATACATGTTCTTGATTATGAACTTGTTCTATTGCCGATAGTCAATGCACATACAAAGAGAACAATCCCTCTTTATAACAAAGAGAACTGGTGCACCCCAAGGGGATTTTCTAAGTTTAATAAAACCCTTGTCTAAGAGATCCTTCAACTGCTCTTTCAACTCCTTTAGCTCAGCTGGAGCCATTCTGTAAGAAGGAATAGATATAGGATGCATATCGGGAAGAAGGTCAATACCAAAGTCGATTTCTCACTCTGGAGGGACTCTGGGTAGATCATCTAGGAAAATCTCGAATACTCACACACTATAGGAACTGACTGAAGAGTCGAGGTCTCAGATGTAGCATCCTTAACCCGAACTAGATAGTATAAGAAACCTTTATAAATCATCTTTCTACCCTTAAGGTAGGAAATGAAATAGACCTACAGGCATAACTGAACTACCCTTTCACCCTAGGACTAGCTCACCCAGAAACCGAAACTCTACCGCATGTGTTCTACAAATCACAAAGGCATAACATGCATGTAACCAATCCATGAAAAAGATAACATCAAAAACTGTCATGTCAAACTCTACTAAATATTTTGAGGTGAATTTCTGAAGGACTGTGATAGGGAAATTTATGTATAACTGAGTAGATACTGAGAAGGGTTCTGATAGGATTTCGGGACTGACTCTGCAACTTCTAGCAACATAGGGAATCACAAAAGATAAAGTAGCCCCTGGATTATGCATAAACATCAAGATGGAATACTCGTAACATACCAATGACCACATTTGGGGAGACCTCATGCTCCTGACGAGATGCGAGGGCATAAAACCTATTCTGACTCTAACCACCACCTATACTAGTGGATGTATCCTGCTGAGCTGAGCATGCTAGTGGAGCTTCTCAACTGGTGGTTGGTTCTTGACCTCTACCAGTGCCCTTTCCGGCAGCTAGATAATATCTTAGCATGTGATCGAGCTTCCCACACCCGAAACATGCACCTGTTCCCGCTAAGCACTGATCGATATGCCTCCTACCACACCTGTCACAACCTGAAATGCTGGGGTCCACTAACCTATTCGCCTAACCTCAAGAGCCTGACACCCATCCCCTCTGATCACACCCTGACTCGATGGCACACTTGTTGCTGACGGTGCTGGGGCTGTGTCACAACCCAAACATAGGACCGGATCGAGACATGTTAGAGTCTTAGTAAGATTAAGTTGACATTCAAGGACGAATGGACCTAGGGGGGAGGATGTTACATCCCGTAAATTTCTAACATTTAGTCGGCGTACGTATGTGTTGGCTAAGAGTTTTAGAGTTTAATACGTATGAGAAAGGGACCGGGGAGTCATCGAGCAAGCCTGGAGTCAAGACCACGGGGAAGGAGGCCGGAACAGCTGCCCCAAGGGGCAACGTGGCACGGACCTCACTTGGCACATTGGCCTCCGTACCACAGAGCCAAATTGGCGCGACAGGGTCCGTGCCACGGATCTTGTGCCCACCGACCAAGTTATATCTAAACAATCTTATTTCAATTGGAAATTATTTTGACAAACATAAGGTCGTCCAGAGAGTGAGAGAGCACGAGAGTTTACATCGAAATTCGTTCAAATACACTATGAAAAGCCGTCCAAACTCCGATTAACTTCAGGTACTAGCATATAAGCTTGCCGAGAGCGTTCCTACGGATTTATTTTCTTAAAAAACGCCTGGTGAATCGGAACTCTACCTAGTTAGAGTTGACAGAATTACTTCAAATTAGTTTCTATATGATCAGAAGCTTCAAGTAAGCATTTCTCCTTTCTGAACTCTCGAGAAATTATACTTTTTCGATCGTATTTCGTAAAGCTAAAATATAATTGATATTATTATCAAAAGTTATCTTTTTCACTGAATTGAGTACTGAAACTAGTCTCTTTATCCAAGTAATACGATTGTACTTGCGTAGGGCTATTGAATTCAGATTGAAACTCGCCAGTTAGACAGGAAGTTGACACTAGAGGTATGTAGGGCTTTTCTTTCGGCAAGTTATGTTGTTTCGAGTTATTACAACTCCTATACCTATAGTACTTCAGTATGAACTTATTGGGGTAAGTTGTTGTAAAATTTATCGAGTCTGTAACAATGAAATGGCAATCTCTGTTTTAATGAGCTTATCTAAAATGGCCTACCAGAATATTGATTAGTTAGTTGTTACCCCATATTATGTTTCATTTACAAAGGTTGTGAGGGTCGTATTATGTTTCATTTACAAAGGCTGTGAGGGTCGTATTATGTTTCATTTATAGAGGCTATGAGGGTTGTATCATACTTCATTTATAGAGGTTGTGAGGGTCGTATGATGTTTCATTTATAGAGGTTGTGAGGGCCGTATCATGTTTCATTTACAGAGGCTGTGAGGGTCGTATCATGTTTCATTTACAGAGGCTGTGAAGGCCGTATCATTTTTCATTTACAGAGGTTGTTAGGGTCGTCCATGTTTCATTTACAGAGGCTGTGAGGGTCGTACCATGTTCCTGTTACTAAGGTTGTAAGGGTCGTACAGAGTTAAAGTTTGCACAATTCCTGTAGTCAGATGAGTATAGAGGATTTTGTTTCTACTTGCTTGGGTTTATGGGGGCCCTGTCGCGCCCCGTTTTTCCTCACGGAAAAGCGGGATACAACATGTGACGTCTCTTAAGGGTTGAAAAGAAGAGAGTCGCCACCTAACGGATTAAGGTGCGTTAGGGCACCGTTCTAAGCTATTTTTTGTTACCTAAGTTACCAGATTCGGGCAAGGGCTTAAATTACCTCTAAAGGAAGGTGTTAGGCACCTTTAGAGGTCCACAAATGTGGTTCCCGGCCGGATTCATTAAAGGGGAATTAGCTAAGTGATCATCAAAAATTGATTTTTAGCTAATAATATAATAATTAAACTAAATAATTAAAGACAAGCAAGTAGAAAGAGATTTAGACAAAATAGAGTCTAAAAGAAAATAAATAAAAAGACAAACAATAAAACGGGACAAATAACTAAAACAACCAAATAAATAATTATTTTAATTATGGGGCCGAACCTCATAGAGGCGCCTACGTATCCCTTAAGGAAATCAGGCCGAACGTAGTTCTACCTTTTATTTTAACCTAACGGGATCATCCCATGCGACTAAAATAATATTTTGCAACCTATTAAAGTAACTCATATTATTCAGCGGGCACAGACTATCATTTCTCACTACCCACCTAATTAATTTAATTGTTAACTTAAAGCGTTTCTAGGTGAAGAAAACTAGCGGCCTAACATTTGTCTACCCGTCCCCAACTTAACGTCCAAGAGGCGTTGGACAACTATTTTGGATTTTGGTTCTAAAATCTTAAGGCTTTAAAAAAGGTGATTAATGTCAAGCAAAACAAATAATAATTAAAACAATTAGCATACAAAGGTTTCAATTAAGCCTCTATCTTGTGGTCGTATTTCCTAATGCAATAAGAGTCAAATTTGAATATATATCACATAAAGTAAACAAGATATTTAGTTTTAAACAAATTCAAGTTTAACTGCCTCAGAGCAACACAGGTTTAACACTCATGCACGTGATTTTTATCCAAAGATCAGACTAAATTATGACAGATAAATGGGACTCTAAAAGAAATTGACTTAGTGGCCAGCAACTTGGCAGGAATAACATGAGGATAATGATTATAATTATTGATTAACTATCAAACAAGCTTGCTTCAACCAGTTATTAACCAATTTTTACGCCTACATGTAGGATATTTCTACATGATAATTGATGACGAATGGATTAGAAGTACTAACACGTATTACAAGTAATTATTATAGGCTAGTTTTACCCAAAATTAAAACATAAGACATGCTTTGGAACATATTGTTTTAATTCCTACGAACATGATTTCTAGGAGTGATAATGTCTATGTTACAGATTTTATTTAATTTCTACAGGCATGACTTCTATAATTATATGTTTAGAATCCTATGAGCATGATTTTTGTCCAATTATACCTAGCAGTCAGGAAAACAGTAAAACATACAATTCCCCGCCCCCACAAACCCTTTTTCCACTATTATGAGAGTTTTATTACAAATATTACAAAATAAAATAGAATGAATAACTACGGCACATTAAAATAAATAACATTAGAATAATTTCGGTGGCCTCCTTTCGTCCCTGCGACACACTGATGAATGCCGGAATAAGATGATACCTGCTTAAAGGTTAGTACAATCATAGATGCAACAATAATAAATTAAGAATTGTTTATGAATCAATACCACAACTTGACTTTGTAAAGTCAGCTTGTATAAGAAGAGAAGAAGGTAATATTTTATTACTAGAGAGGGAGAGCAAGAATGTGTAGAGAGGCCTAAAGAAGTAATCGTCCCCTCTCCCTTCTTCTTTTTTTTAAAGAAGAGAAGACTTGCTTATATAGTAGATAATCAACTCCATCTCAGAAGTAAAACAGGAAAGAAAATAATTAGTAGAATAATCAGAGGACATCTCTTCCTTAATTAGCGAAGTTGAATCAATTAC
>JACEIK010003994.1:27750-61293 GCA_018107945.1 Datura stramonium
ACTTTAAGGCTAGGAGCACATTGACACTAATTTGGAGCAATTCCACTTACCTTAGCCCGATAGCACGACGATTTGTCGGCCGAATTTCACGAAACTAAATTTGTAGGAATGCTCTCTGCTGCTAAATACCTCAGTATCTGAGGTTAATTTGAATTTGGACCGCGTTTGACGGTGTAATCGAGCGATAATTTATCAAACCTCACGCATGCTCTGTTTTCTCTCACGTTTTCTGGAAATTATGAAGTATTAAGAAATTAACCGAAGTTGGGGGCATATATATAATTGGGACTATAAGTCTCATTCAGGAAATGCGATTTATAAGTCACATTTTGCCTTGCGACGCGCCGACTTTGCGCTTGTCCGATCTTCCCCGAGGCCTTTTTCTAGCATGTTTGGCATTCTAAAACTCTTAACCAACATGCGAATAGACCATCTATATTTCAAGAATTTACGGGGTGTAACATTTACTTACTGCTTCTACTGCTTTGTTGAAACACGTTTAACAACCTATTTCACTTATTGGTGACAAGCTAAGTTAAATCATTAAAACCTTGGTCGTGCAGACTAACAATTGTTATCAGAGCGGGTTATTTTTAAGAGACTAACACCTTAAGAAAAGATCAAGATGAATGTTGCACCACCATTTGGATACAGTTAAATGATCTAACTTTGATGATGAGAAGATGACTGAAATGACAAGCAAATTCAAGAGATCACTCAAAAGAGGTAAAAGTAATGAAAATAGAAATTCTACTAAAAAGGGCAAGAGTTCAGAGATATCATAGACAAATAGATGCTACAAGTGTGATAAGCCTAATCATCACATTAAGGACTGTCTCATGTGGAAAATTGAATGGAGGAAAGAGAGAGCTGAGAAGGAACAGAAGGAGAAGGAGAAGGAAAAGGCCCAAGATAATAAAAAGAAATCATCATCAAAAGCAATGAGGGTTGCATGGGGATCAAGCTCCGAGGAATCTGAAAATGACAGTATTAATGAAATAACTTTGATGACTGTAGGAGACTCAAATTCAGACAATGATGATAATACCAAGTTAAGTATTCTTGACCTAAATGATATGTTTACGTATTCTCTAAGAAAAAATTAATTTACTTAATGTTTACTTTGATTGATAACTTCAATGAAATGACTACAAAAGAAGGACCAGTTACTTAGTGCTTTCACTAGTTTAAAGTATGAATTCATTGATGCTGAAATTAGTAAGGGAAAAGCTGAAAAGGAAAACTGTTCCCTAAAGAAACAGGTGAAACAACTTGGTTCATCTATTTTAGCACTCAGGTCTGAAGTTCTGCAACTAACTGTCACTAGAAAAGATAAAACAATTATTAGTGACCAGTAGCTTATGAGTGAATCTGACCTGAAAAATATTGAGGAGGAGCTCAATTTTGAGAGAGGAAAATCTGAAAGAATTAGCCTGAAATTATCCAAAGTGAAAAAAGATCTTAAGAGAGCCAGTCGTTGGACTCAATCATCACAAATTCTCTCTAAGGTTAGTAGTAGAACACATAGTGTAACAACTGCTTATAATTTAAAAAGAAAATACCTAAAATTGAATCTGAGAAAGAAGAGTTATGTTTTCTCTATGGTAATACAAGAAATCTTAGATATAAATGTCTAGTGGCCTTAATGCAAAGAGAGAAACCTGAATGTTATTAAGAAAAGAAACACCAATCTTGGTGGAAAACGTGAAACAGGTAAATGGAACATGTTCTCATATGTATTGCCAAGATGGACAAAAAGAGATTTAATTCATCCTTTTGTTCAAATAAAAGGACCCAAGCTAGTCTGAGTTCCTAAAGCTAACCTATGATTGTTTTGCAGGATTGAGTAAAAGAAAGCAAGCAAAAATAGTACATAGATAATGCTTGCTCAAGGCATATGATTGGTGATAAACTAAAGTTTTTTTCACTCACAGATATGAAGAGAGGCAGTGAAGTCTTTGAAAATGGTTTGAAACGAAAGATACCTAGCTTTGAAAAAATAGAAAGTTTTGTGATAGAGGGAACCATAGATAAAAACACGTGGATGAACTAGGTCCAACACATGAATCTCAATAGAATAAATGGGGGATGATTAAGATTGCATGAGTTTCCCTTAATGATTGGATAGAATAAATGTTTTCAAAATGAATATGCCATAGTTGAAAATATTTTACTCAGTCTTGTGCAATTATTTGTACATCCTTATATCATGATAGTTACATTATCTCACTTAGTCTAATGATATTGCCCTTATTGTCTCAGATGAACTATCTTGTATTGAGAAAATTTCAGATGATGAATATGGTTCATTAGTAAATTCAGGTATGTGGTCCATCTCTTGTAATTAATTATGTCTAAGCCATGTACCATATCCAGTGACATGTTTCATGAGTGAGTTTCTTATCATATAAGTCCAAAAGAAAGTCATCACCTCATCCTCATAATTAAAAAGGAACTTTAGCTGCCAAAATTCTTCAATGTGCAGGATATATTTGATCTTGAAAATCGCACATCAAGCACCATAGTTCCACTTCAACAAGAATTTTTTCTTTACTTAGACTAAATTTTCTTGAAATTTGAGAACGGATTCACTCAAAAAAAAAGATGTGAAGATCAGTGAGGTTTCATAAAATGTCACAAAGCTTGAATCTGTTGAAATTCTAGTGACCCAGAATCTCATTTCATAAAAGTGTATTTGAGACAAAGGTATCTTCCTATAAAACTTTGTTTCATTTTTTTTGAACAAATCTTGGAAGTTTACGGTGATAAAGGGAAAGAAATAGTAGTGCTCAAGAAACATCAAGTGGATAGACTTAACTCTTATGTCAAGCTTGAAAAAAAAGATATTAGTGTTATGGGGAAGAGTTCTGAAGGTGCTCTTGAAAATAAAAGTGTTGAAGGAAGATGCAACAGGTGAGGGAGAAAGTTTGGATGGTTCCATGACTGAACCTAATCACCCTTTGGGTACAATATTTGTGATGAACGATAAATATCTGACAAGAAGGATTTCAGTTGAAAAAGTATTAGTTAAGGCAGGAAACAGGTTCTACAACCTGGTTCATCGCAACGTAATAGAGAAGAGGATGCTCCATATTTAGGAGTTGTGTCAGATGCTAAAAATGAAAAATCCATTCTCAGGATGTCACGATCCGATCTGGGACCTCAAATCAAGACATGGGACCTAGAACCACAGATCGCTCCAAGTCAACCCACGGTATGTGCATAGCAACTCAAGAGAATAAATTAAAGTGGAAACTTAAAACTTAAACATGAATATGCAAAAGTCTGAATATTATAAAATGTGAATAAAAGTGTTAACGTCACAACACCGAGCCACATGCTGAACATATTAGTCTATTTCTGAAAATCCTCTACTTTCTGATGAGATGATGGGACAAGCCCCCAACTAACTCCAAGTCTGAAACTAAACTAACAAAATAACATGACAAAAAGAATATATATCGATAGATAAGGACTCACCAACACAAGGCTAAACTGGACTGATACGAAAGAAAGACTAACGGCGTGACTAAGTCAAATAACCTAAACTTATATCATGAAACGATATAGCATAAAGTATGTGGTCAGTACTTTTAATGTACCAAGTATGCGAAGTAAGTAAAACGGACTATTAAAGATACATATGAGTTCAGGAGAGTAGAACATTTCAAAACATGAAGTGATAATCATAACAAAAACATGAGGGCTCAAGACTTTCAAAAATTGTTCATAAACTAGCCATAAATATATTCATAAGAGAAATCTTGTATAAACATAAGTTGAGCCAAAATATCATAATCACGAATATAGATAAAATATAAGGAACAATGGGAGGATTTATCATTACCAACACCATCATGATAGAGCTTACATGATGCTCCAACTGTCATACTCAAGTAGGCAAGCCGTCCAAAACCTTGTCAGGGCAAAGGATGCTAAATGACATGATATCACCCATGACTCAGGGAGACAATCTCCAATAACGATGACCCCTACATGTGCCTATTGAGGCAAGGGAGACACTCTACAAATATCAAGGATCCCATATTCCTCAGGCTAAGGGAACCATTCTCTAATATCGAGGATCCCTTATCCTATGGTGGCATGTAGTTTTGAGACTCGAGATTTGCCTGAATTCGGGCCTACTTGGTGCTAGACACTACTTCCAGAAACATGCACATGACTCATAGAGTAATCATAAAACATACTTGAAATACGTGGGCTAGTTAAAATTATAAGATACATGAACGTACTTGAAATACGCGAACTAGCCATGAAAGAGGCCCATGAGTTGGCCATAAACATATACATGATACTTGTAAAAATTATGCATACTTGAGAAATTCATCATTCTTGAAATTCATAAATACATGAGGGGTTTTTGAAAAAAATTCTACATCATGATCGTAATACATAACTTAAAACTTAAGAGTTAACATCATAAGAAAATCATGGGATTTCATAGAAGGGAACTTAACCTTAGAAGTTCATAATCATGTTTTATAGTAATTTCATGGAAGGCTTGATAGAAATACAAAATCCTAATAATGGAATCATTAACTTGATCAAGACATCTAAACCCATAAGATAATCATGGAGGAATTCAACAATACTCAATAAAGCCCTAGAAATTCAAAAATTAGGGCATGAAAAATGGGAGATCATGATTTCAATTGGAGAAGGGGCATGAGGGTGGAAGGAACCCTCATTGAACAACCCCACATACCTAGATAAACTGATTTCTTGACTTTTCTTGAGAGCCAAGAAGATTTAATGAAGATGAAGATGATGAACCCTAGCTTTGCTCTTGGGAGCCTTGAGGGAATTTGATCTTCTAATTTGGGTGATAGGAGTAGAATAAGAGTTCTAGGGTGAATATTCCCCTTAAAGCACTCTTTTTCAAGCTTAAAATGATGTAGTTTAGGACTTAGAAGCTTAAAAATTATGAAAATTCCCTTAAGAATTCGTCAAAAAATTTCACACTGCCAAAAATGACTAGTTAAGCAAATCACGATTCATTTAACGACTCATTAGGCAAATGATGAGTTGTTTTCTTAATTCGTGAAGTACACTGGAATTCCCAACTACTGCTCAAATGACGGGTCACTTAATGACTTGTTAGGTCTAATAACGAATCATTTCCTTAATCCACCACGACTGTCTTAAAAATAGCATTTCCCCAAACAACGAGTCATTTGACAACCCGTTGGGTCAAATGACAAGTCACTTGATGACTCATTAGGAGACATTTTGATCTTTTCAAATGATGAGTCATTTGGCGACTCGTTAGGAAAATGACGATTAATTTGCTGACTCGTTAGGCAAATGACGAGTCATTTGACGACTCGTTGGGAGGCATTCTATTCTTTTCAAATGACGAGTCATTAAATGACTCGTTCTATGACCTGGTGCAGATTTTCTTATTTTCTCCGTTTCAACTCTCGAGTCTGATCTTAGGGACTTTTGAGGCGTTACATTATCTCCCAATTGGGAACATTCATCCTCGAATATAGATTAAGCATACTGAAGGGCTAGGGAAAGAACTGCAATCTCAAAACTGGACAACTAAAGCTGAAAACTGACAGAGTGACTGACTTTGGACTTGAAATACATGACTGAATTGAATTTATGAAACATACATACATGCAATGACATGAAAGGAACTTAGATACATGAACTTAGCATGAAACTGAATAAAGTACTAAGGAGGGAATTGATACCTCATGTTGGAATTGAACTAGAAGGGAAAAGATGCGAGTATCTAGCCATCATATCTGCTTCGGCTTCTCATGTAGCTCCCTTAACAAGCTTATTTCTCCATAACACCTTCACTAAAGCTACTTCTTTATTTCTCAACTTCCGAACACACCGGTCCAAGATTTCAACTGGCACCTTCTCATAAAAAAGATTGTCATTCTCACCAACACCTCTTCACCCCTTTCATGGGTGAAGATTTTAGAGGCACCTTGTTAACTGCACCAACTTCCCTGAACACCACCACATCATTTAAGCTTATCACTACAATCATATTTTTTCTCCTTTGTAGCCTAAACTACCCCTCAGTTCCTCAGACTTCCTGACATGACTAACAAGCACTTTGTGAACTTCTACCTACCGAGAACCTAATGCATGAATACGGTCGTAATCTTGGACATATCTATTGCAATCATTATTTCGATTACGATAAACGTACCTAGGGCAGAGAGTAAGAAAATTGTAAGCACGAATTATTCAAGAAATCTAAGTTGAGAATATACATGATGTGGCATGACCTTATGAGCCAATAAGGTGGATCCTAAGGACTGAGTTCATAGAGCTGAGCATATTGGAAGGTATGAGCTTGCATATATAATGAGTTTCATGAAATGAAGCTGAGATTTATAAAATCATGGAATAAGACTGGGATTGTTGATTGAAGAGGTCATTTATCATTCAGATAGCCTAAAAATAAGCATGAGTAAATCTTAACATCGACTGAAATATAAGGGAAAACATTTGATTAGGAAAGGATCGACACCCCATTTTGGAACTCCCCTACTCTACACAATCCAAGATTTGACTTAGCCCTTCAACTTATGATCTCCCTCTTAGCTTAAAGTCATCATTCTAAGGCTCTTGGATCCTTCCTTAAGGTTAGTCTAACATCACTAACTCTTGACTTCTCCATTGCCTCTAAAGTTATTACTGAAGTCTTCACACTTATAATAATTTCATACTATCCCTGGGATAAATCTCATACTAGGATGAAAAAAGGGATCTTATACCTCATACTGAGACTCCTATGTCTAACAACATACAAGAATCAACATGAAAAGCTCATAAGATACCTATGACTACCTCTGGTGAGTTTCCCCGATCCTGGTGTGTTGACAGGGCATAGAAGTGGTCTTGACGTTGTCCACTACCTGCATCATATGATGTGCCTCTACTGAGGTGGGCGGGCTGTCGGAGCTACTAAAGAGGTGGTTGGGGCTCTAGCTTCGCCCCATTTGGTTGCTGGGCAATCACTAAGCTTATGGCCTGACCTGCCACACCAAAAGCAAATGCTTGAACTAACCACGCACTCTCCTAACTGGTTCTTCCCACAGCTCTTACAAGTTGGATATGTAACCTCCTCAGCCTGGTCTGGATGGGACACTAGCTGTTGATGGTGCTGGGGCTGATGACCTCTAATAAGACTGTGAGCGGTTTGCACCACCCGTCCTCTAATGGGGATATTCTGAATCTCCTGTCCTGGCCCTCTTGGCCCCTCTCTCCTTCTCCTTCATCTACTCTGTCTTTATCTGCAGGGCATATATGATCAATCGAGACATATCTAAATCATTGATCAGCATGGCGGTCCTGCACTCCTTGACCAACGAGTCTGCCTCCCCATTCATGGACCTGATCACATGGGCCCTCTGATTGGATACCATATCCGGTGTGTACTTGGACAACTGAATAAATTCCAAGGAGTACACTTGGATAATCATATTATCCTGCTTTAGGTTCACAAACGCGGATGCCTTTGCCTCCCTCAACTCACAGGGAAAGAACCGGTCTAGTAAGGCAGTAAGAAACTCATCCCAACCAATGGGAACCGCACTATCTCCCCTGCTTTCCTTCCACTTATGATACCAGATATGAGCCACCCCCTTCAACTGATAGGAGGCTAAGTCTGCACTCTCCTCTCCCATCACCCCCATAATCTCAGTGATCTTCTGGATCTCTTCTATAAATTCATGTGGGTCCTTATCCACCTCAGACCCAATAAATTTAGGTGGGTTCATCCTGAGGAAATCTCGTACTCTCGCTACCACTGCATTCCCATTTTGGCTCACATGAGCCAAAGCCTGCTACTTGGCCTGAGCGGTCATGGCTAGTGCTTACATCTGAAACACAACCCTAAACTCGGCATGAGTGACCTTCTCGGGGAAGGGATCCTCTGGGGCTGGCTGATGCCCATTCCCATTGCCATTTTCATTCATTTATCATTGGCTCAGCAAGGAGGAATGATTCTACAAACGCGTAAAGCTTGAGTTAGAGGGATAGAGAGAGAGTTGAACTTATAGCACGAGATAGAATCATGAAATAAGGGAAGTTTTCTAAAATGTCTTGTAGCCTCTTCGTCATCAGTGCGCCGCACTTCACACCCATAAAAAAGACTCAAGTTGACGCGGCTTTAAAACACCCTAGGACACACATAAACCTTTTCTCTGATACCAAGTTTGTCATGACCCGAGCTGGCACCCCGAATCGAGACACGAGATCTAGAACCACAGATGGCTCCAAGTCAATCCATGACATGTGCGTAGCAACTCAAGAGCATAAATTAAAGTGGAAACTTAAAACTTTAACATGAATACGCGGGAGTCTCAATATTACAAAATGTGAATAGAAGCATTAACATCACAACAGTGAGCCACACGTTGAACATACTAGTCTATGTATGAAAAGCCTCTACTGTCTGATGAGATGTTGGGACAAGCCCCCAGCTAACTCCAAGTTTGAAACTAAACTAAAAAAATAACATGACAAAAAGAATGTCCTTGGTAGATGAGAACTCACCAACATAGGGCTAAACTAGACTGATACGGGAGCAGGACTAATGGAGCAGCTGAGTTTGATCACTTATACCTATATCATGAAATGATATAGCATAGAGTATGCAGTCAGTACTTTAAATATACCGAGTATGTGAAGTAAGTAAAATGGACTATTAAAGATACATAAGAGTTCATGAGAGTAGAACATTTCAAAACATGAAGTTATAATCATAATTTAAACATGAGGGCTCAGGACTTTCAAAAACTGTTCATAAACTAGCCATAAATATATTTATAAGAGAAATCTTGTATAAACATAACTTGAGCCAAAATAACATAATCACGAACATGCATAAAATATAAGGAACAATGGAAGAATTTATCATAACCAACACCATCATGATAGAGATTACTTGATGCCCCAACTGTCACATTCAAGTGGGCAGAGCTGTCCAAAATCTTGCTATGAAAAAGGACGCTAAATGACATGATATCACTCGTGACTCAGGGCGATAATATCCAATAACAACGACTCTTGCATGCACCCATTTATGCAAGGGAGACACTCTCTAAATACAGAGGATCCCATATTCCTCGGGCTAAGGGAATCATTCTCTAATATCGAGGATCTCTTATCCTTTGGTGGCCTATAGTTCTGAGACTCGAGGTTTGCCTAAACACTGGGCCTACTTGGTGCTAGACACTACTCCCAAAAACATGCACATGACTTATAGAGTAATTATGAAACATACTTGAAATACGTGGGCTATTAAAAATCATAAGATACATGAACGTGCTTGAAATACGCGATCTAGCCATGAAAGAGACTCATGAGTCAGCCATAAACATATATATGATACTTTTAAAAACTATACATACTTGAGAAAGTCATTATACTTCAAATTCATAAATTCATGAAGGATTCTTGTAAAAGTTCTATGATAGGTTGCATGACCACGATTTTACTTATTTACATTAGCTTATTCCCTATGATTGAAACATGTCACCTAACGTGTTTCAACAATACAGTAAAATAGTAAGTAAAGAACACAGTATTTTTAAGTGTAAAACACCCAGCTCAAAAGCTGAAAAACCACGACCTATACCTCCTCAGGATTTTCTCTAACTTCACTAACTTCAAAGAGTCTCTTCAAACACAGATTACAACTCTTGTAACCTAAAGAAATTATAAACTTTAATTTCTAGCTGCTCACACTCCTCCCCAGGAATGTGTTCCCAAACGTCTCCTAGTATTCTCTACTTGAAGACAAAATTCTCTTAATCCAGTTTATAACTCACTGAATTAAGATTACATCAATTACAACTCAATGGCAAACTCCTAGTACAAGATTGCTAACTCTAGCCTATCACTTTACTAGGACCAAGTTCGTCAATTGAATTTCTTCACACTTCAAATGTTGCAAAATCTCACACCTTACATATTTTATTTTTTCTCTCTTTGTGTGTGCACGAGTTTCTTTGAGAAGTCACACTTCTATATATACATAACTCTTCAACATCTTTGCAACAACTACCTTTGCCCACCTTAGAAGTCTACTCCAAGTTGGAGTCCTTCTTTGAGTCTATATCTTGGCTTCCTTTGTGTTTTAATCATGCTCCAACTCTTACAAGTCAGCACATGTACCACTCTTTAGAGAGTTATTCTTCACTTCAAACTGTCCATCAAATCAAACTCTTCTTGACTTAGAGTTCTACTTCAAGTGAGATTCCTTCTTCGAGTCAAACTCTTTGCTTCTTTAGTGTTATAGTAGAACTCCGACACTTCAATTTTGCACATGTTTATTTCACTGATATTGTGTGACATGGATTAGCCATCTTTTGATACATGCAGCTTATCTGTAACACCCCAGAAGGGCCTACGAATAGACCCGGGAGTTTAAGTTAAAAACGGCAGAAAACCTGAAATTTTACACCAATACGACTCGAGGTATGAGTCATGGTGAGTACCTACGACTCGTGACACGAGTCGTGATGAAATCGGGAGCCTGAGGTTGTGTCACGAATAGGCCTACGAGCCGTGGTGAGAAGGTACGACTAGTGGTTAAGAGTCGTGATGAATATCTCAATGGTGCCAAGAGTGATTCGTCATGGGTCATGGTACGACTCGTAGGATGTAGCAACGAGTCGTGATGAGGAGTAGTGGTTAAGTCGTATTGGGTTGGGTGGATGGTACCACGGTTGACAGTACGACTCATAGGATGGTGGTACGAGTCGTGGGTTACCAGTCGTGGCCAAATTTAGAAAGTTGGGGAAAAGGGGTGAAGTGACCACGAGAGGTAACCACGAGTCGAGACTTGGTGGCACGACTCGTGGTCGGGGCCAAAACTATTTTTTAGAAAAATTTCAGTAAGGGCAATTTCGACTTTTCTATGCTTTTGGGCCCTAAACCACGCCGTTTTGAGGTCGAAACAGGGTCTTTAAGGGATGTAAACTCCTGTTAAGTTCATTTTAGCAATTTGAAGTGTTGGAGAAGGGAGTAGGAAGGGTTTCAAGCCATTTTCTTCAAGTTCTTCAAGCTCTCACTTAGGGTTCTTCAAGGGAGTAGGAAATCACGAAATTTTCAGGTATGTGAGGTTTAAATGGGTAGTTTAGTCCCTAACCATGCCCATTTCTTCCCATTTCCTATGTTTAATTTGCTAAATTCTTGTAGGTCTTAACCCCGTTTAGATGATTCCTCAAAAGCTTACATTAACTTGTGATATTATGTTTAATTTGCGGGTTTGAAGTGTTTGGACTGATTTTACTTGTATATATTTTATATTTAATAATTTAAATCTCTAAAAGTATGGATGCCCAATTATGGGGAAATTTTTAGTGAATTTCATGGTCAAGATGATTCCGAAAGCATGAACAAATTTCTCTTAAAATTTTTAAGCATGTCTTCAAGTTTCGATTTCTCATGCTATCATGATCGTTTTCTTATGAATTTAAGCATGTCAAGTATGTTTGAAATTATGAGAAATGCCCACATGTCACTTATGAATTATAACTACGATTTTGGCATACTCACGGGCCCAACTCCATGGTTAGAAATACAAGCTCTCATATATGTTATGATTTTCATGTTTTCACTAGCCATGCATGTCATGTTATGAAAGTTATGAGCACGTTGCATGTTTTTGGGACTAGTACTTAACACCGAGTAGGTTCTGGGCCTAGGTTACGTCCTGAATCTCAGAACTACGTGCCACCGTAGGATTATGTTTGGGACCTCCTCAGTGACTGTCCCCTATGCCCTACGGGGTCTTCATGAGTGATATCATGCCTTTCATGGTTCATACCCTTGGCAAGGTATGAACGACCTCCCGACTAGGGGTACAAGTTGGATTTCATGTGTGGTCATGTGAAGTATGTCGGTTATAGAAATCTCCCATTGTTTCTCATGGTTTTGAAATATGCATGATTATGTTCTTTTGGCTCATGATTTATGAAATGTTTTCCCCGCACTTACGACTTTGATGGGTTTATGAGTATTTTTGAAAATATTGAGTCTTACGATATACTTACGATTTCAGTTTTATGATCATGATGTCCCACTCCTATAACTTTCATGTTTTTGATCCTTGTTTTGCATTCCTTACATACTCAGTACTTTTCGAGTACTGACCCACATATTTTCAGGATCCGGTTTTCAGGTTCAGCATCATCCCTAGCTTGTGCCCAGTTCCGCTCAGTCTTTAGTGGTGACTCCTCATGATTCGAGGGCTTCATGTTCAGACCTTGTTTATCTTATGTTTTCAGACTGTTTGAGTTAGTTGGGGTCTTGTCCCTTCAACCCGTCTTTTATGATTAGAGGCTTTCAGACTTATGTGTAGTATTCAGCCGTTTATGTTTGAATTTTGTATTGTTGTTTCCTTTATCTCTCATGATATGATTTTCAGTTAGTTTATGATTTATGAGTTAAGTTTTTCCGTTGTATATGAATGAATTAGTGTTATGCTCATGCCATGGGTTGACTTGGGGTCTCTCGGGACTCCTTGTCCCGTGTCTACGATCCGGATGTACTCTCGGGTCGTGAAACTATTTCTATTAGAACATTTACTGCTTCCAGGTCAGCTTTTTAGGCAGTAAATTTTATACTCCTTTGGAACAACTTGGCTAACCTGTTTCACCATCTTTGTCAATCATCAAAACTATATAGATCCCAACAAATTCCCCCTTTTTGATGATGACAAACTCCTTGCACCTATTCCCTCAATGATATCTACCTATAGAACCAAGAAATGAAGCACTTGATTGAAGTCAGTCATATGGGTTATAAACATTGCACAACCTATATTCTTCCCCCCTGTTGGCATCATTGAAAAGAAAGCCAATTTGAGACGCTAAACAACTTATATGCACTGGGCTATCTTCAAAACAATCAGATATCAATCTCATGAAAACATAATGAAATATTAACTAGTGCAGAGTTTGGAATCAATATAAGCAAAAAAGAACCCTTTAAATCCACTGCCATTAATCATGCTACACTCACACAAAATAATACAGTGAATAAGGAATCGGTTAAGCAAGAGGAAACAACAAAAAGGAACAAAAAGACTAGGAAATAACAAGGATAGACTTGAAATTACAGAATGACAGGATTAGGAGAAAGGAGCAGAGGGAAGCAGATTGGTCAACTTATGAATAGCATCCATATGGTCAGCTCTTTATTTAACAAGAGTCAGCTCCAGTTCATCAATCTTAGCCTATAAGATAGCCTTCTCCCTCTTATGATCAGCTTTGGCATTGTCCAATTCAATATTTTTGTTAGCCACAACAAGCCTCATATGCTGCAAAGGGTTTTCTGCCTTTTTCATTGAAGTAGGTAAGGCAACATGGTTCACCTAATCCAAAACATATTTGGTAGTTTGGAGAGACCAAATTTGAATAGGCATAGAGTAATCTTCGAAAATGGCAGCCAACCAAAACCCATAAGGTAGAGCATAACCCCTTTCATCTGTTTGAAGAACCCTCTGCATGTGTTGATAATGAGACTAGGCAAGTTTATCTTAACCTCGGTATAAAGCAACTCCATTAGTGTTCCAAGCTACAAAATCTGCCATTTTGAAGGAAATGAGAAAAGGAACTCTAGTGGGTTAAGTAACTATTTCGTGCACCACAATGTCACGAAATTCAGGTAGGGAAGTATCAGTAAGGACTTTGCTGGTGGAGGAAAATGGAGTTTCCATGGCTAGTGTTAGAAGTGGTTATCAGAAAGGAGCTGTTAGGTTAAGTATCTCAAGAAGAAAGAGGAAGTTGTGATCTTAACTTCATCCAACTACACCATTTATAGGATAGAAAATGAAGGTGGAACGTGTGAGAGGATATGACATAATGCAGAGAGAAAGTGGTTGATGTGACGATTTCAGCCTTTGAGAGAGATGGTTAAGCAAAGTCATAATTGAGTGGAACAAGAAAGCTCAGATGTTTCACATTACTCACTATTTGCTTAGTATAAAATAGCATATACGTGACAACATCACTAAGGTTTGCATTTGTATTTTTAGACTCCATCACTGCATAATTTAATACAATATTATGTTAAAATAAGATCAATGAACTGGAATTGGGATGCACAATTGAATGTGCAATACTAAATTGAATAGAAAATTAACCAATAAAATGGGTGAACCCCTTAATCTAGCCAATCATTGAAGGAGGCTTATGCAATCTTAATCATCCCCAAATGTAACCTATTCCTTTCAAAGTGCTCCCTACTTAGAGCTTTGATAAATATATTAGCAATCTGCTCGTCAACTCTATGGATGGACCTGTTTCATCAAGGTCCATTTTAGTGACAGTGGCAATAGGAGTATCAATCTCTATAGCAGCTTCCATATTTAATGTCCCCCCTGTCAGTGAATCCACACTTTGTTCAACAGTTGAAACAGGTGATGCAACCTATTCCTGAGCATGTTCATCAGTTTCACTTTCATCCTTCACGGGTTCACAAAAATCCATATGCAACAGGTCAAGACACCTATTTATGTTTACTTGATTTTTTGATTTGAATGAGGATATTACTTGTTTCCCCCTTACACAGGCACTACATACTTTGTCATTATGAACTTAATTTTAGGCAATCCTATAACCATATCCTTTGAAGCAAGTTTATTCAACTGTTTCAAACTAGCATGCCCAAGTCCATTGCACTAAGACAAGTCAGATTTATATCCGACAATCCCATGATATCTGCCTTGTGCATATTTTTGTGTCTGCTTATGCTTAGAACAATTTCCTTTGTGTCCAACCTTTTGACCTTGCAACCTGCAAAAGTAAAAGTTACCTTGTTGTCTTTATCACACAACTGAGATATACTCAGTAGGTTATGCTTCAATCCATCAGCATGATATACTTCTTCTAGAGCTTTTGTTTGTATACTTTTAATTTTGCCAAATCCAGTAACAGTGCCCTTTTTTCCATCTCCAAAGGATACATTCCCCCCTTTTAGTGGAGTAAATGAAAGGAATTTTTGTCGTCTCCAGTCATGTGTCTTGAACAAGCACTATCCATGTACCGATGCTTGCTCCCTTTCACTCTCACTTGCAAAACAACTCAGGGGTTAGTTTTAGAAACCCATACAAGCTTGAGTCCTTTTTTGTGATCAAAAGGGTGAATCAAATTTCTTTCTTGCCCAGTATGGAAACAAGTTGTTAGACCTGTTCCTATGAATTTTTTTTAGCTTATTTCCTTTTGCCAGCAAAGTACACCTTTTCATACTCCTAGCTACAACTGGAAATTCAGTAGTAGGATAACCACTTTTACCACACAAGTGACACATATCTTCAGTGACATTTGTTTCTTTATGAAAACCTATCCCAACCCTTTCATTGTGAACTCTTCCACTTAGATTGTTCAAAATTCTAGATGACTTGGTCTACCTACTAGCTTTCTCAAAAATCAAGTTTTAACCTAGATACTTCCAAAACCAATTTTCTTACCTTTTCTTTTTCATAGAAGTAATCAATTTTACAGTGCTTGAGATCAGACTCAACCTTTTGCAGATTCTCACTCATCCATTCCTTTTGAAAAGAGGATTCTTTCAAGCTTTCATTTTTGAGGACTTGATTTACAGACTCAAGTTGGATAACCTGTTCCTTTAAGGAACTATTTTCTTTATCAATAATATCCTTGCCATTTTTAAGATCAATGAACTCAAATTTTAATCTAGCAAGAGCATTAAAAAGATGATCCCTGTCGGTAGTGACTTCCCGGAGTTTATCCATTAAAGCATTCATCATAAAAATAAGTTTTCTTTTAGAGAGAGTATGCATGTTTTCATTTAAGTCAGAGATACTTACCTAGGAATTCTTGTCTCCTTCATCAAGATCAGAGTCTCTTAGAGCCAGAATGCAGTTTCATCAATTTCTGCATCAGAATCATCAGTGTCAGATCTCCATGCAGCCATCATTGCATAATTTTTCTTTTCCTTCTTCTTTTCCTTTTTAGCTCTCTCCTTCTCAGCCCTCTCTTTTCTCCACTCAATTTTCCAGAGTAAACAATCTTTAATCATATAATCTATTTTGTAGAATTTGTAGCAACATGCTAGAGACTTCTCATTGGAACGTTTTCTGCTACTTGTTCCTTTCTTATCACAGTCCTTCTCTTTCTTGAGGATCTTCTTAAACTTTTTTGCTAGAAATGCTATTTGATCATCATCAATATCAGGCTCATCACTGTCAGAAACTTTTAAAGCCAGTGAATTTTCTTTGGTTCCATCTTCATTCATAAGGTCATCCATGTTCATCTCATAAAGTATTCAAGTTCCCTACTAACTCATCAAGAGTCATGATAGAGATATCTTTAGCTTCCCTTATAGCAATAACTTTGACATCCCATTTAGCTTTAGGGAGGATCCTCAGAACTTTGTCAACTTATTCTTCAGTGGTTAGTACTTTTCCTAGGGAAGATAGTTCATTAATTAGATATGTGAGCCTTGTAATCATTTCTTGCAGAGACTCACTGTCCCTCATCTTGGAAGTTTCATATTCAGTGAATAACATAGCCACTCTGAATTTCCTTACCAGGCTTGTCCCTTTATGAGCATTGGTCAACGCATCCCATATCTGTTTAGCAATGGTACAGTTTGAAATCCAGTTGTACTCATCGGGTCCTAAGCCACATACAAGAATGTTCTTCGCTTTAGCATTCTATTTGAGAGTCATCAGATCTTCAGCAATAAACTCAGATCTTACCTTCATCACTTCAATTCAATCCACCATCTTCTTAGGAAGAGTTGGTCCCATGGTGATCCTATCCCACAACTCATAATCTGCTGCTTGAATAAAATTTTCCATGCGTGCCTTCCACCAAATGAAGTGTGATCCATTGAAGAGAGGAGGTCGAGTTGTTGGTTGGCCTTCACTGTGTCCAATAGATGGTGTAGAATTCATCATGATCTATCTTAGGTGTTAGCCTTATAAGATAAATCCTCTCTAATACCAATTGATAGGCTACACGACCACGATTTTACTTATTTATGTTAGTTTATTGCCTATGATTGAAACAGGTCGCCTGACGTGTTTCAACAATGCAGTAAAACAGTAAGTAAAGAACACAGTATTTTTACGTGGAAAACACCCGACTCAAAAGGTGAAAAACTATGACCTGTACCTGCACAGGATTTTCTTCAAATTCACTAACTTCAAAGAGACTCTTCAAAAAGAAGATTACAACTCTTGTAACCTAAAGGAATTATAAACTCTATTTCCTAGCTGCTCACACTCTTCCCCAGAAATGTGTTCCCAAACGTCTCCTAGTATACTCTACTTGAAGACAAAATCCTCTTAACCCAGGTTATAACTCACTAAATTAAGATTACATCAATTACAACTCAATGACCAACTCCTAACACAAGATTTCTAACTCTAGTCTATCACTTTACTAGGACCAAGATCGTCAATTGAATTTCTTCACACTTCAAATGTTGCAAAATCTCACACTTTATAGATTTTCTTTTTTCTCTCTTTGTGAGTGCACGAGTTGCTTTGAGAAGTCACACTTCTATATATATATATACAACCCTTCAACATCTTTGCAGCAACTACCTTTGCCTGCCTTAGAAGTCTACTCCAAGTAGGAGTCCTTCTTCAAGTCTATCTCTTGGATTCCTTTGTGTTTTAATCAAACTCCAACTCCTACAAATCAGCACATGTATAACTCTTCAGAGAGTTGTTCTTAACTTCGAACCGCCTATCAAATCAAACTCTTCTTGACTTAGAGTTCTACTTCAAGTGAGATTCCTTCTTCAAGTCAAACTCTTTGCTTTTTTAGTATTGTAGTAGAACTCCAACACTTCAATTTAGCACATGTTTATTTCACTAAGATTATGTGACATGGCTTAATCATATTTTGATACGTGCAGCTTATCTCTATTGGAATATTTACTGTTGCCATGTCAGCTTTTTAGACAGTAAATTTTATACTCCCTTGAAACAACTTGGCTAACCTGCTTCATCATCTTTATCAATCATCAAAACTACATAGATCCCGACATTTTACATTATGATCGTAATACATAACTTAAAACTTGAGAGTTAATATCATAAGAAAATTATGGGATTTCAATAGAAGGGAACTTAACCCTAAAAGTTCATAATCATGTTTGGTAGTAATTTCATGAAAGTCTTGATAGAATACAAAACCCTAATCATGAAATCATTAATTTGATCAAGATAGTTGAACCCATAAAAGAATCATGGAGGAATTCAAAAATACTCAATAAAGCCCTAGAAATTCAAAAATTAGGGCATGGAGAATAGGGGATCGTGATTTCAATTGGAGAAGGGGAATGAGGGTGGAAGAAACCCTCATTGAAGAACCCCACATACTTGAGTAAATTGATTTCTTAACTTTGATGAAGATGAAGATAATGAACCTTAGCTTTACTCTTGAGAGCCTTGAGGAAATTTTATCTTCTAATTTGGGTGATAGGAGTATAATAAGAGTTCTAGGGTCAATATTCCCCTTAAAGCACTCTTTTCCAAGCTTAAAATGACGTAGTTTAGGACTTAGGAGCTTAGAAATTATGAAAATACCCTTAATGATTCGTCAGAAAATTTCATACTGTTATAAATGACTCGTTAGGCAAATGACGAGTCGTTTCCTTTATCCGTGAAGTACACTAAAAATTTTCGTTGTTGCTCAAATGAGGGGTCACTTAATGACTTATTAGGTCAAATGACAAGTCATTTCCTTAATCCATCATGACTATATGAAAAATAGCATTTTCCCAAATAACGAGTCATTTGACAACCCGTTGGATCAAATGACGAGTCATTTGATGACTTGTTGGGAGACATTCTAATCTTTTGAAATGACAAATTATTTGGTGACTCGTTAGGCAAATGACGAGTCATTTGACGAATTGTTAGGCAAATGACTAGTGATTTGACGACTAATTGAGAGGCATTCTAAACTTCTCAAATGATGAGTCATTTGATGACTCGTTAGGTCAAACGATGAGTTATGTGATGACTCGTTCTTTAACCTGATGCAGATTTTTTTATTTTCTCCATTTCAACTCTCAGGTATGATCTTAGGGGCTTTTAGGATGTTACACATGAGTTCTATGAATTTGGTCCCTCCATGTGTCTGCTTTCTTTAGGTTGTCACTAGTTTAGGCATTCTTTTGCATTTGTCTCTTTATTATTTTTTCGATTGTCATGGCTTTGATTGTTGAAATTGCATAGAGTGTGGTGGTCTTCATATTTATTTATGATAATTTGTTTCTCTTTATATTGATGTGTTTATCTTGAATAGCTAACATCCTTGAATAAATATTTGAGAAACTTTGATAACTTTTATGATTGTATTTGTGATAGCCCCAGCGGCCATGAGTATTACATTGCTAATATTCAACTGATCTTTATGAATAATGAAAATATTTTTCGATGATGCCAAAAAAGGAAAGATGTATATGCTTGTAATATTTTTAACCCAGTAATATGATATTCTGATTTGGTTCATCTGAGTGGTTCTTTGGGCTGATTGAAAGAGGATACATAGGACATGAGTTTGTCATCATCAGAAAGGGGGAATTTATTGGGATTTAGTATGTTTTCATGATTGACAAATTATTTGGGTCAAAGAGGAGTTAGGTTGGATTAAACAAATAGTATGGAACAAGTGCTAAATTAAATAAACCAGATACAACAATTACGTGTTCTATTTAAGAGTTTGACTGAGAGTGAAACTTTTTAAATAAAAGGAGTCTCATATAAGAATGAAAGATCTGATAAATATAAGACTCTTCTTGGATGATCTTTGCACGAAATAGAACTCCTAATTGCTGCATAAATTTAGTTATGTGAAGCAAGGAGTTTGTGTCCATCTCAAACACTATCATAACAAGGAGTCTTTATTCTAAAAGTGTTTGTGTTTAACCAACTTGCTTTCACTTGCTATTGTAAATATGCAGGTCTTTTATTAAAGAGAGTCACACACCTATATTGAGAGAAATAGTAGAAATCAAAGCATAAAACGAAGATTATTCTTATGTTTCTGTCTAACCATTCAAGTGCGAAGGCTGATATAAAGGATCAGATTGAAGAACCTGTTTCATGGATATGTTTCACAGTTTCTCATTTCTAGCTTTCTGTATTAGGATTGTTATTGAGTTGTACCTATTTCATACTTTTTTAGAAGCATTGTTTAGGTATTTTTCTGAGAAAAAATTAGCTTCAAGTTAGGGATAACTTAGAGGCGTCTCAACTTTCTTCTTGATTATTGTAAGAGAAATTAGAGTTAGTTCCTAGGTTGCAATTATTTTTTGTAATATGAATCTAACTGCAATATAGTGATTGTAGGGGCAAGGGATTAGAGTTAGTATCTTAGGTTGCAAGTGTTTATAATCTGAATTTTGTTGAGGCTCACAGTGTTAGTGAAGTTTGGGGCAAATCCTGCAGTGATGTAGGTCGTGGTTTTTCACCCTTGTGAGTCGGATGCTTTCCACGTAAAAATATTGTGTTTTTTACTTTTTTTACTGATTAGTTGAAACAGAAAGACAACCTATTTCACTGTTGGTGACAAGCTAAGTTAAATAATTAAAATCTTGGTCATGCAGACTAACAAAGTTTGACACGAATGTACATCTCATACCCCCTGCCTACATGTTTAGTGTCGTTGGTTTCACAGTGTTTGTGTAGTTTAGATTTTGAGTTGTCTCTCCATTGGTCGATGTGGTAGCACATTTAGGGTTTATAGGATTCAACAAAGGAAGTTTTGTCGATGATGCAAGTGTGAAGGGATGACCACCCACCAGAGGAGGGTAGCCGTCGGCCATGTTGGCCAGCAAAAGCTAGTTTTTAGGCTAGGTTTAGTGTTATGTGTGCAATGGAGAGAAGTCTCCTAGAGAGCAATCCTCTTTTAACGTAGTAAATCACAAATAAGTATTTTTATCAACCTCGTGTGTGGCGCACATACTTCTAAGCTTTTTAAATACCACTTTAAAGTTGTAATTATGTGTATTTGATTACTAAAATATAGAGTTTTACACTAACATACTTTAATGGAATAGTATTCTAACATACTTCATAGTATATTCAATTTTTTTTATAGTAAATGTTAGTGTATTGTTAGTTTAAATTGGACAAGCAGTAGGTATATTGTTATGGTCATTGGAATGTTGACTCACTTCAGTAGTATACCATATGAACATACATTAATTGTATATTATAGTTTATTCGAATTTAAGTTGGTATATAGTTAGGTTTCAACTGGAATACCAACATATTTTACTAGTATATAATGGTTGGTTATTGTACTATGTTAACATTATATACTTGGTTTGCAATATTGGAATTCTTCCATATATATTTGATCTATTTAATAGAGATATGTTTGCATATTGAATGACTAGGATTTAGGTATTCTTTCCATTATGTTTTGTCTAGCTTTAATCTAGATACATTTACATATTAAAAGGATAAGTTAAAAGGATTCTTTCCTTTATTTTCGATCTAAATTTTGTTGAGATAGGATGGATTTTGAAGAATAGATATATGTTTTGGTTAGTTTGTTGTTACTTGATGTAATTACATTAATTGGGATAAATGCATTAAACGGATCTAATGGATGTTACAGATATGAAAATTATGTGATACTTTCGATCACACCTCTTAAGAAAACTCTTTATTATTAGATAGAAAAATATAATTTACCTACTTACCCTTAATAAATATATTGAAAAAGATGTAACTCTTTAATATTTTCTTGATTATGTAAAACTCTCTCTTGTTAGATAAGGGCAAAATTAAAAGAACATAATTAATGTCTTCTTGATTATATAAAACTAACACTTATTTTAAAACAAAATTAAAATACCAAAACAGTACTTATTTTGAAACGCGGAGAGTACCCGCCAAGAAAGCTGCACTAAACAAACCTCAGAAGTCAGAACCATGAAAAGCTATTATGACGGCTAATTAATTAGGACTCTTGAGCAAAATAGGATTAATAAAGCTTTTTGATCCAATTAAAGAATACAGAAAATCACCGTACAATGAGGTGCTAAGCTGCTATAAGACACATAATCCCATAAAATGTAAGACACTTTACATTGCAGAGAAGCCAAGATGGTGGATGGAATTCTGAAAATATTGCCTGAAGTTATGATGATTTATATACTCATGAGATTTCAAATAAAATCTCTCATGCGACTAAAATGTGTCTCTAAAACATGGTATACTCTCTTACAATCATCATATTTTATCAATTTTCATCTAAATCGAACCACCAGTGCCAAAGATGAATTTGTTCTACTCAACCGATCCTTCCAAGAAGAACCAAACAAATATAAAAGTATCTTGTCTTTTCTCTTACATGTGGATGGTCATATTGATCTTATACCTGTTTCTCCAGATCTAGATGTACCATATCTCACCACCACTAATTCTTGTATTTTTCATCAACTTTTGGGTCCTTGTCGTGGTTTGCTTCTTCTGACGGATTCTGAAAGCATTGTTGTATTTAACCCAACAACTAGAAATTATAGGCTTCTCAAACCCAGCACTTTTACTTGTCCATTGGGTTTTTATCATGAAATTAAAGGTGTAGCATTTGGCTTTGACTCGGTTGTGAATGACTACAAGGTTGTTAGGATTTCAGAAGTTATTGGAGATCCTCCTTTCTATGATTTTAATGTTAGAGCGTGGAAAGTTGAGGTTTATGATTTGATTATTGATTCATGGAGAGATGTAGAAAAAGTTCATCAACAGTTGCCAAGTTTGTGTTGGTATCCTTGTTCTGAGATATTTTACAGGGGAGCCCTTTCATTGGTTTGCAACTAGTGAAAGAGTTCTAATTCTTTGTTTTGACTTGAGTACCGAGATCTTTCGCAATATGAAGATGCCTGATTCTTGTGATTTCAATGACGGAAAGTGTTATGGCCTCATAGTCTTAAATGAATCTCTAACATTGCCTTGTTACCCCAATCCAGGGAATGTGCCTAAACCAGGAAAAGGGAAAGTGAAAGAGAATAGGAATGAAGTGAACTTGGTATTCAATTTCAAGATTATTAGATAAGCTGTGACTCTTGAAATTGATGAATTAGCAAGTATATTTTGACAATTTTTCCACCATGAAGATTTTGATTCTCTTCTTTTTCCGGTATGTACGTAGTCTACATTATTTTTGTTATGTCAATTGCTTTACCAAGTCTTCATCTAAACTTCTTTGCGCTGAATATTTAGTAAAAGCTTTCAGCGTAATCAGTTTCATTTGCGGCATTAATTCTAATGTTTTCTTTATATTAACAATATTTACAAATTCTTTTGACAGACTATCACTAGAAACTCAATCTAACACTTTTCTCTTTGTCTTTCTAAAGTAATTGTTGACATTTGTTAATCTCTTTATATCATTTGTTTGTCTATGTCACAGTGATCATTGCTCGCATTAATTTCATGTATATATAAAAAAAATAATAAGAAAATAACAAAACAAATGTGAATAGAAATATTTTGTTAATGAGCTTTTGTATACGGAAGGATTACACATAAATCCAAACTAATTAAACGAGAACTTACAGATTCTTCATGTAGAAGAAGTGAGAGACCTAACGAACCACATCTAATAGTACTGGTTGAAGGCGGTTGTCTTGGTATATCAGAGCAACCTCGAAAACAACAGTCTAAACATTATTTGGTTGTGAGAAGAGGGCATGCAAAATCTAAGAGTTCTATCTCTCGCATTTTAATTAGTTGTACACAATAGACGTACTTATGTAAGAAATTTTAGGTTGTAATGACTAAAGTTATGTTTACCCTGATAAGCTTCTACAACACCCTGTATTGGTGGATCCTTGTTTCCAACATCTTTTGCCCACACTTATTGGGAGTGCTCATCTTTTATGAGAAACATATTTTAATTTCATCTCCACCGTCATTTATACTGGGTTGTAGATCGTGCTACCATAATACTCTGAGATATAGGAACTACACATTTTTTTTGAGTATACAACCTCTCATCGAGTGCAAACCTATAACGTATCCATCCTAAAACATATGAATTCTAGGAGTCTCGTTAAGCAACCACTAATTTAAATTGACCAAGCAAAAGTCTTATTCTTTTAGAATCACATTTGATATAATTTCCAAAACTCATATATCATTATTTCTTGTATTCATAATTATGACGCATAGGTTGTAATTGGTGCACTGGTGAATATAAATCAATGAGATTCTATCAATGTTCTTGGCCACACTTTGTGAGATTACACTGGGTTGTTGTTGTATTCTATCAACGTTCTTCCTCTTCTCATGGTCCCCTTAACGATTTTTCTATATTTGCTCAGGCAAACCAAATTTGTATACTTGGTTTTCTGAAAACATACTAAGATAGCTAGAATCAAAATATGTCTCAAGTATCTGACGGAGTCAATAATGAAACTAATCTTGAGCCACCATAACGGTTTTGTGTTTGTGTCACAACCCAATACCGACCTTGAGGCAACATGTATCTGATGCTAATGAATTGTATCTAAAGCACTTTGTAAAGATAAAAAATACACTAATGGCCCCATTAACATCAATCAATCTAGTTATACTGATTTTAAATTAAGACAATATTTAATAAGAATAAGCAGAATGATATATAATGGTCTTTAATATTTGCCAAACATAATAAAATGCCCACAATTTAAGCAATGACTTTCACAATACTATCTACAATACTACACATTTTAGTGGAGCCTCTACGAAGAATAAAGAATTATTAATTTAGGACGTAACCCGAAACTAATAAGACATTGAAGATGAATTGATAAAACCCCATGAATAAGAACGTGCACTCACCAATAATCTCCAAAGAAATAAGTAATCCTAGTCTGTATGTTCGACCTGTACATGTGTAACACCTCGTACCTCCAAAAGGATTCTCGACCTTATTATGTGACTCTTCAGGTGATTTGTAAAGTTTATATGGTGTGTGGGGTCTTTAACCCAGTAAGGAAGTACTCGGGAGTTGATATATTAGAAGTAAGAATTTTAGATAATTTAACTACATATGTACTATAGATGACCTATGGGTTGTAGATTTATTCTACGAGTCATGTGCCAAAGTACGAAGGGATGTCTTGAGTTTTGAGCTAGTTTTTAAGGGATCTATTGTCCACTCTACAAAATGCAGATGAGTTCTATGAAGCGTAGGTCACTACTGTAAGTGGAAGCCCCATTTTAAGCTACTGTTAAGGTCTACAAAACTAATATATGAACTGCCGAATTTAATCTACAAGCCGTACTTTATCTCTCAAATGAAAATTCATAGAATGAGAAAGGAGCAGTTCAACAGACGAAATAATCTATGGTCCATAAAATGATTCTACAAACCGCATCAAAGGCTTGGTTTTGTTTGATCGACTGATGATTCAACATATGATCCGAAAGTTGATTTTACGATTCATACCTGACATTTGTAGTTGAAACTTCAGAGAGTTGATTTTTCTCAGTTCAACAGATGAAGCATTCTATGGATTGTAGATTTATTCTGTGGTCCGTATATGTGAACCAGAAGTGGGGAGTGCGTGTCTAGAGATGGTCTACGATTGGACTTACGAACTACAGATCAATTCTAAGGTCCATAAGAGTGTCCAGGTACCTTAAGTTGTGCCTTTTTCTTTGCGTCTATATATAGATCACACTTGATTTCTCACTCATTTTTTTCATTTCTAACTCGGTATAATAGCTCTTCTCTTCTCTCCGAGCTATCTCAACTTCAGGTAAGTCCCTCTCAATCTATTTTCATGAAGAATTTCTTACATGCAAGCTTAGGTTTGTGATTCTAGCTTCTACTCTCCTAGGATTTTAAGAAAAAATCCACTTCTAGTTCAAGGAAGATTTAGCAGCCTCTTCTCCCCAAGCTTCTAGTTGTATTCTTCTCTTGCTCTAGAGCAACTAAGGTATGTAAGGAAAATCCTAATTGTGTGACATCATCTTCATCCCAAAAATACTTTCCTTAAACTAATGCAAGCTTTTACTACATGATTTTGATGAGATCTTTACCTTCATTTGGAAAATTGCATGTTTAAGATTATTGAACTCTTTATATCGATCACGAGTAGCCTAATTTATTGCATGAGTTAATTTTATGAGATTTTCATAATCTTTCATGAAAGTGTTATAAATGATGATTTTGTCCTTATATTAAAAGATGAGTTTTGTTGAATTGTCTTAAAATTCCTTCATGAGATTAATATCATAGAGTTTGGCCAAGACCTCATATGAATTTCTTGAGTTTTGATAAATAAAGTTTTAGCATGATTATGAGCTTTCAAGTGAAGGCATGATTTATTTAAATTATTTTAGCTTCTTAATTTAAAGTATGTATATCAGAGTACAAGCCTTCAGATAAGGCGTATTATTGCATTAGAGCCTATAGATTATGCCAAGTTTTTAGAACAAAACTTTTCAGATGAAACTCAAATTATGAGTCCAAGGGCTATCTTTCAGTATCATGATTCTGTTAGAAAATAAGGGGTTAATCGAAATGATATGAGTATTTTAGAGAAAGTGTTGGAAACTATATTTTCCGATGTAGGAGTGAAGCGTATCGTAGTTTCGGGCATGCACATCCCCAGATTACTCCCCTACAGTGGATAAATTCAGAAAATCTTGCTAGCAAGTCAGTTCAGGATTCCTACCCAGCAAGGTAGGTGGTGACTTAGCTGGCCGGGCCATAGGGCTCAGACTACATATTTATATTATGCACTATGTCGGTTATGCCACGAACTTCGATAGTATTTTTAGGTCATAGTATGATTACAAATATTAAGGAAAAATTGCATGTTTTTCTTTCACAACCCTTATGATTATTTTTACATGATTTATATATATATATGCACCGTCTCTCTACTTCTCGATATTCTATGTTTCATATTTTTGACATATTACATAAAGTACTATTTCATGTGCTAACGCCCTTTTTACCGAGTGTGTTGCACTATTTAATAATACAACCTCAGGTACAGATACATTTAGATGTGCAGCTTAGTAGGCTTATCTCAGTTAAGCATTTGGTGAGCTCCATTCTCCCTTGGGGCAGTTATATTCTCTGTTGTGTATAGTTTTGTTAGAGATCATACGGGAGGTCTTGTACCCCCAAATCAGACACTCTTAGTTTTGTAAAGGCGTCATAGACTGTCAGTTAGTATGTCCTTTTTTTATTATTTGATTTGACCTCTGTGTCACTTTTGTATTAAAACGATGGTTTTATGAAAAACTCTATTCAGGATGCATGATTTATCTCCTACTCAGATTTGTGTTATCTGTGTTCCTTTTATTATTAGTTGAATTCTCTATGTTTCATGGCATACAAACTTGATAGAGAGTAGTGTTAGAGTAAGAGGGCCTGGTCAGCTGGCAATGACAACAGTTATAGAGGGACCAACAGCCAATCCTTATTCCACCAAAGGTCGTCAGAACCTACTCCATCTGCAGCTAGTGCACTACTCGAGAGGTCTCAGAATGAACAACGATAACAGGGTGACCAGATTTGCAATCTCAAAGTGTCAAGATCTTAGTCTTAGCCAGTGTTACTTAGAGCATCCCACGATTTTCCCCATGCAATAGGTGTTGGAGAAGACACCCGAGGGAATGTTGATTGGGAAAAGTGGATTTTTCGGATGGGCGCGCCAATGTCATTTCTAAAGGGACTCCCCCAATGTAGGCCAGAGAGCTAGGGGTAAAGTAGCTAGATCTCATAACACCAGCCACACTTCTATGGCTTTTTCACATGGTACTCAGGCCCCATCTAGACAAGGTGTGAATAGAGGCGGTGGGCAGAACTGGTTATATGCTTTAGCTGGCTACTAGGATCTAGAGGCATCTCCAGATATTATCACAGGTATGATATCAGTATTCACCCTTAATGTTTATGTCCTTATGGATCCTAGATCCACTTTATTATATGTGATACCTTATATTGCTCAAGGGTTTGGGTTAGAACCTGAACAACTTAGTGAGCCTTTCTCAGTATCTACTCCAATCAGTGAGTCGGTGGTTACAAAACGAGTATTATAGAAATTTCATAGTTACAGTGTACCGGAGAGATACTAGCATGACCTTATTGAATTGAAAATGGTCAATTTTGGCATCATCATGAGTATGGACTGGTTCTCTTCGTGTTGCGCCATATTGGATTGTCGTACCAAGGTGATCACATTTCAGTTTCCAAATGAGCCGGTGTTAGAATGTAAGGGAAATATTGTGGTGCCAAGGGTAGATTTATTTCCTATCTTAAGATAAAAAAGTTGATTTCTAAGGGGTGCTTATATCACCTAGTGAGTGTATGGGACACTAATGTTGAGGAACTAGATTCAGTTAGTGCCGGTTGTTAATGAATTTCTAGAGGTGTTCCTAGATGAGCTTTTAGGAATTCCTCCTAAGAGGGAGATTGATTTCGGGATTGATGTTAGTTCCGACATGAAACCTATTTCTATTGCCCCAATACAGAATGTGTCACGACCCAAATCTGGGGAGGTGCAATTGGCACTCAGTGCCTATCTGACCAAGTAAGACAACTATACCTTAGCTATAATTATAATATTTGATCCATTATGACTAAAGTCACAACCTGATGAACGATAGAATATATGGACCAACAAGGTTAGAATAACAAAAATAATAGGGTTGGCGAGGCCATAACTCAATAGTATAAAAGAAAGGCAAGCTGATAAGGCTGCAACACAACTATATACGATGCAGAAGGCTAGCAAGGCCATAAATTAAACTATATAACCCACAACTAGTCTATAAAGCCTCTAAGAAAGTATAATGTTGATGGTCGGGACAGGGCCCCGGCCTACCCATAATTTGTACACAAAGACTGAATAATATGTAAAACTATAACTAGACCAGCTGCTCCAGAAAGAATGGAGCATGCCAACATACTAAAAAATCTCTTACTACATTAGTCGATCAGGGTCTCTATCTCCATATGCAACATGAATAGACATCACAATGAATGATATGTACTGGTATGTAAAGCTGAAAAAAGAAATCATGAAACAATACTCATAATAATATATGAAAAAAAGATAAGGATAACAAAAGGATAGAGACAACCTGAACTCTAAAACCTATAATCAATCTGTATTTTTAACATTGTATGTCAATGCAATCATGTGTATGCATATAAAGTAGTAACTACCCAGCCGGTAGACTATCCTGTGGCAAGGTCTGAGCAACTCTGCCCAACCGATATGGACAGATCAGTGGTAAAGCCTATAAATATCTACCCAACCAACATGCGAATCAGTGGTAAGGTCTATAGTCATATATCATCATTGCTCGTAGGCCATTCAATCAGGGATACATTAGTCATATTCATTTATACAGTTAATAGGACCATGCTATGAATACATATATTATCCTATGAGATGATACACTGACTCTATAACTATGACCTGTCTATATCTCAACCATGACTTGAGTGAAGACTGTAACCATGAATTCATGACATGAACATGACTGTGAGACTTTTGATAACATATAGACTATATGAACAATGAAGAGGAATCATAAGGATTGCTCAATAAGTTAGAGTAATAACATAAGATAGGAAGAAAAAGATCTTAGACTTTAGGATAGTTGGACTTGTAGCTACGGAGTTCTCTTGGAGTAGGATTTTCATGTTTATGTCGTTCTAACCTAATCATCTAGCAGTTAATAATCAATGCCCTCTTCATAGGGTCTTCATAGAAATTCACAATAATATCATATCCTCCAAATTCCATATTTTATCAATAATAATAATCTTTCTGCTATACTCCAACTTCAACCATAATTTCCGACAAGTAAGAGTTCAATAATTTCATGAATAAGACGAAAATAGAATAATTATGATACAACACGATATAATGAGTGTTGGATAAGGAAGTTAACCATCAATGCCCTTTCATGTGACTTCTATATCTACAACAACCAACTAAATCATATTCAACTAACAATCATCTATCGTCAATACATCTTCAACATTCAAACTTATAAAATTGTCTATAGGAATAATTTAGATATCATAACAAGTGTTCCATCACACACTTAAGCATGAGGACTTCTAAAAATAATTCAATAACCAATTTGGAACCTATTCGATTAAATGATAATAGTCAACAAGGAATTTATGCATATTCAAGGAAAGGTGGCGCCTTACATACCTTTTTCAACAATTTAGATTCTACCAACGACCACCCATAGCTTGAACTTCTTATCTTCCTCAATATCCAGCCAACATATAGACATATAATCCACTTGACCTTCCAAAATAGAGTAGCCAAGAACAATCAGAACTTCAATAAGAAAATCTTTTCCACAAGGCGTATAATCATGAATTTCTAGCGAGGGAGAAGATCAGAAGACTAACTTTAACTTTGGAGGAGCTTTAGCTATGGTGGAAATCAATTTTTCAGAATCTCCACTCCTTTAGCGCCAAAATCATCAAAACAACTTCATCACGATGATCCTTACGACCTTAACAATCAATCTCTGGATTAATTGATGATTGGAGGATGTTTGATCCTTGAATTTGCTTCAAATCTCCATGAAAACCTAAGGGGGAAGTAAGGGAAGATGACCTTATTTAGTTTTGGAAATTATAGGGGAAAAGAAATGAAGTTTTATCTGGGTAATGCATTATAAAGGCACCAAAACCTGACCCAAACCCGTGGCCCATTTTTCCCTGGGTAGTTTTCGGTAAAATGATCACAAAATTTTACTCTGATGTTGGATTGATGAGTGGTTTGATATTCTAAAAATTAGACTCAAACAACTTTAATTTGATAGATAGTAGGACTTCGAACTCATTATAGATTGGGGTTATGCTTATCCCAAGTTAGACTATATGTAAAACTTATTTAAAATACTTTCTCATAATAAAATCGTGAACTAGAATTTTTTTTACCAAGCTCCCTTTGGCCTAAAACTTTAGTTTAATTCATTAATTCCCTTCAGGTATCCATTTCATGATATAAGCATCCATTTGAAATTTTATTCTCCCAACATCTTACCACCGGATAATGTAAAACAGAAAAAGATTCACCTCATATGTCTTTAGCTTAGTAGATTAGTCGCCTTAAAATATATATGAGGTGTTACATCCTCCCCCTTAAGAATCATTCATCCTCGAATAATGATTACACTTTATTTAACTAACTCCTTTCATATCTTTATGCATATCTAGGGATTATATACAAACATAAGGAAAATTTACCCAAAATGTACCTTGATGTCATATTTACACCATGAAAAAATGAGGATATTTCTGTTTTACCGCTTCTTCTACCTCCCATGTCACCTCTTCAAATTATTACTTCTCCACAACAGCTTCACTAAGATGGCTTCTTTTATCCTGAGCTTCCTAATCTATGGTCCAGTATAGCAACTAGTACTTCTGTATAAGACATATCCTTAAGAATCTAGACATTCTCAACGGGCATAACATGTGATGGATCTCTCAAACACTTTTGTAGAATTGACACATAAAATACAGGATGAACTGCTTCGAGCTCCATAGGTTACTCAAGTTCATAAGCTACCCCTCCTATTCTATGGAAGATCCTGTAGGGTCCAACATACCTTGGGCTCAACTTCCCTTTCTTACCAAACTGCATAACGCCTTTCATAGCTGACACTTCAGAAAGGCTCAATCATTAACATCCAACTTTGATACTTAACGACGAACATCAAATATGATTTCTACATGCTCTGAGCTATCTGCAATCTATCCATGATGAGCTTCACTTTACCAATTGCCTACTATACTAAATTTGGTCCTAACAGTTCTGCTTCTCTAGCCTTGAACTAACTGATTAGTGATCTACACTTTCGCCCATATAATGCCTCATATGGAGCCATCTAAATGCATGATAATCATTTTTATTAGAAAATACAATGAGAGGAAAATGGTCATCCTATCTTCCTTTAAAAGTCTAATACACAGGCACACAACATATCTTCAAGTGTCTAAATGGTGCATTCAACTTGTGCATCATTTTATGATAGTTCTTCAAATCCTATTTAGTTTGATTAGATATATGGATGAAATAAAGTGATTCCATTCTGTCTCTCTTTTCTTTAGGATTCAAAGGATGAGCCAGCCGATCCTAACAATATTTATGAAGAGGATGAAAAGTTGTACTGAGGCTCACTTGTGTACCCAAGCCTCTCTAGAAGGACTTCTAAAAATTTTCTATAAATTGAGCTCCTCTATCTGAAATGATAGAAATTAGAATCCTATGATGTCGGACTATCTCACAGATATACAATCTGGCATGCTGCACAAGTAGTCTTAACAGGCACGAAATGAGCTAAATTCGTCAATCTTTCTAGAACCACCCAAATAGAGTTATGTTTCCTTCTTGTCTGAGGAAATCCTGTAATAAAGCTTGTAAATTACTTCCCATTTCCATATCAGGATTTCTATATTCTGCATCAATCCTTTGGGCCTCTAGTGTTCAACTTTCACTTGCTAAGTGTTTGGACACTAAGCTACAAAGCCTAGAATATCCTTCTTCATGTCATTCTGCCAGTATAGCTGTCGCAAATCATGATACATCTTCATCGCACCTAGATATACTCAATAACGAGAATAATGTGCCTCAGTCAGAATCTGTTCACGTAACTTACCCATATCAACTACACACTAATGACCCTGATATTTGAGAGCTCTATCTGACCCATATTCAAATAAAGCTTGCTTCTGCTGCAGAATGTTTTCCTTTAGTTTCACTAACTCTAGGTCATCACACTGTTTCTATTTCACTTCTATGACTAAGACTCTATGGTATTCTAAACAACAACTCCTCTGTCTTCGGTGTCTAGTAACCAAATCAGTAAATTAGCTAACTGTCGTGATGCTTTTATCATTTCAACCTTACTGGCTTTAACATGACTCAAACTTCCTACAGACTTTTGAATTAAAGCATCTGCTACCATATTCTCTTTACCAAGATGATACAGAATGCTCTCGTCATAGTCCTTTAGCAATTCTAGCCATCTTCTCTGCCTCAAATTCAGATCTTTCTGCTTAAACAAGTATTGAAGGCTCTTATGATCAATAATATATCTACATGAACCCCATATAGATAGTGATGCTAAATTTTCAATGCGAACACCACCGTAGCTACTTCAAGGTTGTGGGTAGGGTAATTTTGCTCATGTTTCCTCAACTGCCTTGAGGCATAAGAAATAACCTTGCCATAATGCATCATACACACCCTAACTCAATTCTAGAGGCATCACAATATACAGCATAACCCTCTGTACCTTCTGGAAGAGTTAAGACAGGCACTGATGTCAGCTTATTTTTCAACTCTTGGAAACTCCGTTCACATTCTTCTGTCAATTGAAACTTAGCTGTCTTATGAGTTATCTTTATCAATGGTGTGGAGATAGAAGAAATGTTACACCCCGTAAATTTCCGACACATAGATGGCCTATTCGCGTGTTGGTTAAGCGTATTTGAAAGCCATACATGCTAGAAAAAGGCCCGGAAAAAGACCGGACTGAAAACCTGTCGAACC
>JACEIK010003994.1:97259-111361 GCA_018107945.1 Datura stramonium
AAGTTGCAATTATGATTTCTTCTATATTTTGTGATTGCAATAACAGAAACATGAGTAGCTAAACCCAAACTAGGTTTGTGGAAACCAAGATGAATTAACACCTATAGGTGAAAATACCTAGTGATTCTTGAACGGAATTTTATGCATGTATTGTTTTTCCCTTCATTTTGATTGATTCTTAACGGTTGCAAACGTTACGGCTTGCTTTATTCTTACTTACCGGATCAAAGAGGTACAGAATGGGAAAAAGGGATTAACAATGGAGATTTGAGGCTACCAACCCTCATCTAATAGTTTGAACTTGTCCAAGGGATAGATAATTTGATATTAAGGGTAAGGGTTAACTAAAGAATACCCGTATACAGACCAAGTTGCGTGGTGAAAATCATCTAGATAGGAGACCAACTATTTAGGTGAACCTAACTTACCAATATTGCATGTTAAACTCCGGAATAGATCACTAGTGTATAAACCTTGTGGTTATGAAATCTTGGGGAACACAATCCTAGTCTAGTCATAAATTGAATATAAACCCAATTTGATACAAGCATTCATTAGTTTTAATTTTGTTTATTATTTTATATTTTCCCTCTTCGGAAATAAGTAAATCAATAGAAATAGTTATTCGCATTAACTTAAGTTCATACCATATTCCCTATGGGATGGACCTCAACCTTCGTTGGGTTCTATATTTAACAATCGACCACTTATATATCAATTGTGAGGTGTAATTTGGGCGACATCAGCTAGAACTTATGGAGATTGTCTTGTTAAACAATTTGTGCGTTCCTTTCAAGGAAATGTCTTTGATTGGTATACAGATCTCGAGGCTGGTTCCATTGATAGTTGGGAGCAAATTGAACATGAATTTCTCAATCTCTTTTATAGCACAAGGCGTACCGTGAGTATGGTTGAACTCACGAATATGCGTCAGTGGAAGGGTGAACCCATCATTGATTTCATCAATCGGTGGAGGAATGCAAGCCTCAATTGTAAAGATAGACTTAGCGAAGCTTCTGAAATAGAAATGTGTATCTAAGGGATGCATTGGGGACTTATTTATATCCTGCAAGGCATCAAGCTTAAGTCTTTCAAAGAATTATCCACACGTGCTCATGATATAGAGTTAAGCATGTCCTCAAGAGTAAATCAAGGACCGCCTGTGTATGAGCCTCGCACGGGGAAAGAGAAGGTAGAAGTAAATAAAGGGGGCAAGTTGGCACCGAAGTCTGAGAATAAAGAGTAAATGAATGTTAATGCCCCACTACTGAAGCTCACCACAAAGCTAAGCAAGAAGCAAGGTGTGAAGACTACATCTTTCAAAAATAACGCCAGCCGAAAATTAACTTTGAAGGAAATGCAAGCAAAAGAATATCCCTTCTTGGACTCAGATGTTCCAGCAATTTTTGAAGAACTCCTTGCGTTGAAACTCTTTGAGCTACCTGAAATGAAGAGGCCATATGAAGCTGGAAGGACTAATGATCCAAATTACTGCAAATATCATCGATTGATGGGTCACCCCATTGAAAAGGGTTTCATCTTCAAGGAAAAGGTCATGTACTTGGCTCACAAAGGAAAGATATTGCTAGAGGATGAAAAAGAAAGTTCGAATCAAGTCTCTGTGACTTTTGGTTCGCTTGATCCGGTCATTCTCTGCAATTTTGTCGAAGTACATGAAAGTGGTGATATCCTAGCTATATCACCAACAAATATGATTAAATTTGGTGACTTTGAACCAATTGATGTTAGCGCGTCATTACTCCTCCCTATGGTGAGCGAAGTAATAGCAGAGGAGAAATCTCTAGAGGGAAACCAACCTCGTGCTAATCATATCGATGATGAAGGATGGATTTTGTGACACAGTGGAGATGTCGCAAAATAGGTTTGCAAAGGGCGCCAAGTAACAAGAAAGGAGACGATGAAGAAATCCAAAAATCAAAGCATGAAGAAGTATGTGAAAAAAGAAAAAATTGATGTGCATTGCTATCAAAGGCCATGTTGTCCCGTAACATTGGGGGAGCTCCTTCAAGGATGGTTTCACCAAAATATTTCTCATTGTGATGACAAGGCCTCATGTTGTAATATTGATAAAAAAGGGACGCAAAATGAAGGCTTATCATTGTCTCCACTTCCATTGCATGAAAAGCCAATTGAGTCCCTCTCTGAAGAAGTAGACACTTGTGGTGCGAAAATCACATTCACCAATGATGATCTCTTGTTGGGTGAAACCTTGCATAATCATCCTTTATATATGGTAGGCTTTGTGTGGGGGCATAAAGTAAACAGAATTATGATTGATGATAGGTCTGGAGTCAATATTATCCCCATTCGCATTGTGAAGAAGCCTGGGATCTCGATGGATGAACTATCTGGGAGTCGTCTAATGATTCAAGGATTCAATCAAGGGGGGCAAAGAGCCATAGGTGCTGTCAAACTAAAAATCAGCATGGGAGATATGCATTCGATAGCATGGATGTACATGATTGATGCAAAGACCTCGTACAATATCCTGCTAGGAAGTCCATGGATACATGAAAACAAAGTGGTTCCATCCACATACTATCAATGCTTTAAGTACTTTGAAGATGGGGTTCAAAAGAAGATAGTTGTTGATGATGAACATTTTGCTGAAACAGAAGCACACTTTGCAGATGCAAAATTCTACCTAAAGAATCGCATCTCGAAAGAAGTTGGATATGGTAGCATAATGCCTACCAAGAAGGTTGATATTGCAAAGAAGGCTGATGTCCCAGTTAGAGATACGAAAATTATAGTTGAGAAGGATCGAGCGCTTTCTGATATGAACAAACTACCTAAGATGAATGGTATATCTTCAGGTGAAGAAGTGACTCATGCTCCTCACTATGTCCCAAAGGTAAGGAAGGTTGATGGCCCATCTTCTGGGTTGCAACATAATGTTTCAAGGGAGTTAACCTTTCCTATCAAACAAATTGATGCAATTAAATCATCTTCAAAATAGGTGGAAGGATTGGCCAAATCAATAAACCATAGTCCACATGAGGCACATCCTAAAAGGTGCACAGATGAGGGTTTTGACCCAAACGCCTACAAGTTGTCAGCAAAAGTTTGGTATAATCCCAATGAACCTTCAAAACTAGAAAAACTCCCGCCTGAAGCTGATGGAAAGGAAAACCATGGCTTAAACCCTACTCAGAAGTTGATGATAGAGAAAGGGTATATTGTCAAACAATCGCGTGAATTCTTGGGTTACAAACATCCATCACCAATCTGTATCTCTATAAGAAGGGAAAGCAGCAACTACATTACCGTTGAAGAAGAGCTTACGATGTCTAACAAAAGGCCTTCTGTGTTTGAACGGCTTACCAATCCAACTCCCAAAGCTTCAGTTTTTGAAAGGTTGGGGCCTTTGAAAGGGAAAAACAAGTGCCAAGCAAATAATAGAAGGGCAGAAACACCAGTTTATGCTAGAAAGAAATTTTTTTCAGAGGATTGCCTAAGTTTGATTCCTTCTAGAATGAGGCGAGAAACAAAACTCGTAGTTTCATGTGGAAATGTACTCAATGCAAAAACTCATACTATAATCCATACGAAGGAGCATGATGAAGATGAGGAAAGTGTAAGGTCATCATGTCATATCAAAATCTGTGATGAGGAAAGTACCTCCCTTCATGCAGACATTGAGGCAAGGTTTGCTACATGTTATCATATATCCTTCGATCATGGTGATCCTAAAGAAGATGAAGACATTGAATATGCACCGCCTGAGCTTGAGGAAGGGGTGAAGACTACTGTTGATGTATTAAAGGAAGTTAATCTTAGGAGTGATGAAGATCGAAGACCCTCATATGTAAGTGCCTCACTGAATGATGATGAAGAAAATAAATATATTGAGTTGCTTATGGAGTTCAGGGATGTATTTTCTTGGAGTTATAGGGAGATGCCAAGTTTGGATCCCAAAGTTGCAGTTCATCATCTCGCTGTAAAGCGAGGTACTCGGCCTATTAAACAAGATGAGCATCAATTTAGACCTAAACCGGTTCCCTTGATTGAAATTGAAGTCAACAAGCTAATCAAGGTAGGTTTTATTCGTGAAGTCAAGTATCCCACATGGATTTCAAGCATTGTGCCTGTAAGGAAGAAGAATGGGAAAATTCGAGTTTATGTTGACTTTAGGGATCTTAACAATGCATACCCTGAGGATGAATTTCCTCTTCCAATCCTTGATCTTATGATTGATTCCACGACTGGATATGACGTAATGTCTTTCATGGATGGTTCATCTGGGAACAATCAAGTTCACATGGCACCAAAAGATGAAGAACTTACAGCCTTCCGTACTCCCAAAGGTATATATTTCTACAAGGTGATGCCTTTTAGGTTGAAGAATGCTTGTGCTACCTATCAACGATCCATGCAAAATATTTTTGATGACATGCTTCATAAAAATGTCGAGTTCTATGTTGATGACTTGGTGGTGAAATCAATGAAAAGAGGCGACCACTTGCATGACTTGAGAATAGTGTTTGAACGACTTCGAAGGTACCAACTCAAAATGAATCCTTTGAAATGCGCCTTTGGAGTTACTTCTGAAAAGTTCCTAGGATTTATTGTTCGACATCAAGGAATCGAAATTGATCAAGATAAGGTAGATGTTATTTTGAAGATGCCTGAGCCTAAAGATATTCATGAGTGAAAAAGATTGCAAGGAAAGTTGGTGTACCTTAGGAGGTTCATTTCAAATCTAGCTGGGAGATGCCAACCATTTAGTCGTCTTATGAAGAAAGATGTTCCTTTTCAATGGGACCAAGCTTGCACAAATGCTTTTGAGAGTATAAAATCTTACTTGATGAAGCCTCCGGTTCTTGTAGCTCCAATTCCTGGAAAACCCTTGGTATTATATATTTCGGCACAAGAAAGGTCAGTAGGAGCACTTCTACCACAAGAAAATAATGAAGGGAAAGAAAGTGTCCTTTATTACTTAAGTAGAATGATGACATCGAATAAGGTGAAGTATTCGCCCATTGAGAAGTTATGTATGGCACTTGTATTTTCGATCCAAAAGTCGAAGCATTACTTCCAAGCTCATGTTGTGCGACTCATCTCGAAAGCAAATCCTATCAAGTTCGTCATGTCCAAGCCCGTCTTAAGTGATCGACTAGCAAGATGGTACCTCCAATTTCAACAATTTGAAATTGTGTATATCCCTCAAAAAGCAGTTGAAGGACAAGTGCTAGCAAATTTCTTAGCCGACCATCTAATCCCATATTATTGGGAATTATCTGATGAACTACCTAATGAGGATGCGATGTTGATAGAAATTCAACCTCCATGGAAGATGTACTTTGACGGCGCTGCACATCGTGAAGGAGATGGTACTGGAGTAGTATTTGTCACTTCCTATGGGGAATTTTTGCCCTTTTCCTTCACTCTAACGCAATATTGCTCCAACAATATCGTTGAATATCAAGCACTCATACTTGGACTTGAAATGGTTGTTGAGATGAAACAACTGCAGCTGCAAATCTTTGGAGATTCCAAGTTGGTGATCAATCAAGTTTTGGGTAGTTAAGAGGTCAACAAATCCGAGTTGCTTCCATATAGCAATTATGATCAAAAGATGATAAATTGGCTTGGAGAGGTTACTATCCAACATGTCCCTAGGACGAAGAATAAAAGGGATGATGCATTGGCAGCTTTAGCTTCTACATTGGTATTGCCTGATCAAATGCAAGTCTCCATTTTCCAAAGATGGGTGGCACCACCACCAAATTAACATGAAGAAGAAGTTGAGCATGTGATCACAACCTCTAAGGCTGAAATCGAAGACTGGCGACAACCAATAATTGATTACCTGTGCTATGAGATATTGCCAATGGATCTTCGACGGAAGACAGAAATCCAACGGCGAGCCCCTCGCTTTCTTTATTATAAGGATACACTCTACAGAAGATCATTTGATGGAGTGCTCTTACATTGTTTGGGGATGAATAAATCTATTCAAGCCATTCAAGAAGCACATTCTGGAGTATGTGGAGCGCATCAATCTGGGCAAAACTTCATTTTCACATAAAAAGGATGGGGTATTATTGGCAGACTATGGTGAAAGATTGCTTGGATTATGCCCGAAGGTGTAAAGCTTGCCAATTCCATGAAATTTTCATACATCAACCTCCAGAAGTATTGCATCCAACTATTGCCTCATGGCCATTTGAAGCTTGGAGTTTGGATGTCGTTGGACCATTGCCAAAGTCTTCCGATGGACATTTATACATTCTGGCTGCAACTGATTACTTCTCGAAATGGGTCGAAGTTGTTTCTCTTAAAGAAGTAAAAAAGGAGAACGTAGCAAACTTCATCCGAGTCAATATTATCTATCGTTTGGCATACCTTGATATATATTGATAGACAATGGCAAACCACTTAGTAATAAGTTGATAACTAAAATATGTGACCTTTTTGGCTTTAAGCAATGCCAATTTCTCTATGTATTATGCTGCTACCAATGGTCCGCTGAAGCATTTAACAAGACACTTTGCAACTTTTTGAAGAAAGTCGTCTCCAAGTCTAAGAGGGATTGGCATGAGAGAATGGAAGAAGCTCTTTGGGCATACAGGACCACATATCGCACACCAATGCAAGCGACTCCTTATTAACTTGTTTATGGAGTTGAAGCAGTCCTTCCACTTGAGCGCCAAATTCCATCTTTGAGACTTGCTATTCAAGAAGGACTCACTGGTGAGGAGAATGCCCGGTTACGCCTTGAAGAGTTGGAAGCTCTTGATGAAAAAAGACTAGAAGCTCAACAAAGCTTGGAATGTTATCAAGCCCGTCTATCTCGATCTTTCAATAAGAAGGTTCATCTTAGATGATTCCAAATAGGTGATCAAGTCCTCGTTGTAAGAAGGCCCATTATTAATTCTCGTCGATCTGGAAGCAAGTTCTCTGCTAAATGGGATGGGCCCTATGTCGTGCAGGAAGTGCACTCAAATGGAGCTTACAAGCTTGTCGATTCAGAAGGTTTGCGAATTGGCCCCATAAATGGGAAATTCATGAGAGATATTATCCCTGAAGAAAGAGAGAAGCCCACCCCTGGTCCGCAAGAGTATAAACTGTGCACGGCTTTAAAAAAAAGTCCGCTAGGTTGAAAACCTTGCAAGAGACGGCCTAGGCAAAAGATAGGACACCAAAAAAATAAATAAACTCACTCATTATGAACTACAGAATGACTTGATCCTCTTCACTGGGGTATGTAGGCAGCTTAGAGTTTTATTCTAAGTTCAGTCTCATGAGTTTAAAAAAAAGATATATTCCTCCAAGTGATGTTGAAGAGATAGGTGATGAAATAAAATTCACCTACCAACACATGAAGATTATGTTTACATGGTTTCTTTCTTGTTGAACTTCGAACCTTCATCAAACCTTGATGGTTCAATATAATGGGGGCAAACCTCAGTGGAAAATCAATTTTTATAACAAGACGACTACATCTTTTAGCAGATTATCAAATTCGTGAGTCGGAGTCTTCAATTTGCAAAGCATTTGAGTTGTAGGTTCAAATAACATTTATGATATGTTTTGCATCTTGTTCGCCCACTCTTCATTCAGGGTGAGGATCGACGAATCGAATGATATTTCTGTTCCAATCTTTTCCTCTTCAGTCACTTCCGTTAAGCAATCCAGGTAAGCAAGCATAGCTAGATTAGGTTCTTCCTTCAAAAAGAGTCTCGACTTTGTCCCCCGACGCCGATGACTTCCGCAGCCAGTTTGCTACTAGTCCAGTTTAACGGAATTGGAATGGATCTTTCTTCGAGAAGCTTTTGAATGCTTTCCTCGGCACTCTGCATGCCACAAATGACCTACGAAGAAGAAGAATCCTAGAACAAAATGAGAGGTAGCTAACCAACTTCTAGGAGAGACATAATTACTACCTAGGTAAATATGAAATTTTCAGCTTGCCAGCATTCAAAGCCGATTAAAAAAAATCAATCCGGAATATTTCTGAAGGTTTTAAAGTCTACATTTTGGTTATATTCTAGATTGACAAGTCTAGTTCCTTGGTAATAAAGCGAATTATAACTTCGGCATTTCTTTATCAAGATATAATTTTCTGGTGAAGCCGCACAAATCTGAAATTGTCAGCTTGCTAGCATTCAAAGCCAGCTTCAAAAACCAAAAAAAAATAAAAATTAATATGAGGTATTCTTGATGACTTCAAGAATGTGAATTTTGTATATGTTCAAAATTGAGAAGTTTAATTTCTAGTGAATCAAGCGGATTAAGATTCTAATACTCATGCATCAAGATACGATTTTTTTTTTGTGTACGCGCAAATTTAAAACTATCACCAGATCAATGTTTAAAGTTTATTTCAAAAAAATGCAATTATTTGAGGAAAAAGATAAATAGACTTTATTCTTAATAAGAGTATCCATTGTTGAATTAAAAAAATAGAATAATCTAAACATAATTTGTAATTGATTAAGTCTTGGCGCATAGCTTTCAGACGCTCCCTCTTCTGCTCTAAATCAGTCAAGTCATCATCATTCAATAAGTTTACTTATTGCATGCATCAAAATCCTTTTCAGCAGTTGAGACTCCTAATTTGGCTTCCTCAATTTCTTTCTCGGTGGCTTCAAAGAGGACTTCTAAATCCTTCTCTTTTTGGCGCAACTTTTCTATCTCTTCTCTCACCTCGCTTAGAGACTGGAGAATAGAGAAAAAAATTTCAATCTTCTCATGTTCTTCAAACATGGCATTTGAAAGACGTTCTCCAACTACTATGGACAACTCTTTTCTTGTAGCTTCCATATCCTTATCATGTAGAGTTGATCATGCCTGATCATATATAGAAGCAAGCTCAAAAAAGGACTTCACTAATCTCATCAAAGGGGAAACGTCCACATCCTTGTCATCCATCTCCTCAAGAATCACTTGGACCTCTTTTTTAAGAGAGGAAGCACAATCTACATCGCTTCCAGAAAGCTTCCCCCAAATCACATTTAAAAGCTCAGAAATAAATATCTTTCGATAGTTTAGGACAACCTTCTTTCCATCGAACACAGACACTGTAGCTGTTAGATGTTTTTGCAAAATCGGAACTCTGCCTCACTCTTACTCCATCGCGACAAATAGAAGTTGCCTCTTTTACTGTTTTACCTCCAGAAGATGATTTTATTGGATTCGAACCAGAAACAGACTCACCACTCTCCTGTAACCATTTTCAAGATTCTTCACAAACCCTTCTCCTAAACACCCTAGTTTCATCCTACATTGTTCATAAAAGAAATGAAGGTCATTGAGAAAATTCAAGAATCTGTCAAAGATGACAGAGTAGTTTTCTCCTTTGAGTTCTTTCCACCAAAAACTGAAGATGGGGTTGACAATTTGTTCGAAAGGATGGAAAGAATGGTGTCACATAACCCATCTTTCTGAGATACTACTTGGGCTGCTGGTGGGTTGACAGCAGATCTGACTCTTTAAATTGCAAATAGGATGCAGAACATCGTGTGTGTTGAGACCATGATGCATTTGATATGTATAAATATGCCTGTTGAGAAAATTGACCATGCCCTTGAAACTATTAAGTCTAATGGGATTCAGAATGTTCTTGCTCTCCATGAAGATCCTCCACATGGACAGGATAAGTTTGTCCAAGTTGAAGGTGGTTTTGCTTGTGCCTTATATCTGGTTAAGCACATGCGAGCCAAATATGGGGACTACTTTGGGATAACTGTCACAGGTTACCAGAGGCACATCCTGATGTTATACCTGCAAATGGACTAGCTACACTAGAGGCATATGAAAACGACCTTGCCTATCTCAAACGAAAGGTTGATGTTGGAGCTGATCTCATTGTAACTCAACTCTTCTATGATACTAATAATTTCCTCAAGTTCGTCAATGATTGTCGTCAAATTGGGATAACTTGTTCAATTGTTTTGGGAATCTGCCCATCAACAATTATAAGGTCTTCTTGCGCATGACTGGATTTTGCAAAACTAAGATCCCGGCAGAGATTACAACTGCCTTGGAACCTATTAAGGATAACGAAGAGGATGTCAAAGCATATGGAATTCACCATGGAATTGAAATGTGCAAGAAGATTATGGACAGTGGCATTAAGACTTTGCATCTCTATACATTAAACATGGAGAAATCAGCACTGGAAATTTTGATGAATCTTGGATTGATAGAAGAGTCCAAAATTTTGAGGTCATTGCCTTGGAGACGTCCTACAAATGTTTTCCGTGTTAAAGAAGATGTTTGTCCTATATTCTGGGCCAACCGTCCAAAGAGCTACATCTTAAGGACCATTGGTTGGGATGAGTATCCACATGGCCGATGGGACAATGCTCAAAATCCATCATATGGATCACTTAGTGACTATCAGTTCATGCGGGCACGTTCACGTGATAAGAAACTTCAAGAGGAATTGGCTATTGCTCTCAATAGTGTGGAAGACATCTATGAGAGATTTATGAACTACTATCTCGGCAAGCTAAGAAGTTGTCCTTGGTCTGAGTTAGATGGGCTTCAAGTAGAGACAAAGATCATCGATGACCACTTGGGTAATATAAACACGAAAGGTTACCTGACTATTAACATCCAACCAACAGTTAATGGAGAAAAATCTGATGCTCCTTTAGTTGGATGGGGTGGTCCTGGTGGATATGTTTATCAAAGGCATACTTGGAGTTCTTTTACTCGAACAATGCGAAGCTTTCCCCTTCCTTACCTACATGGCTATCAACAAGAAAGGAAACTGGATTTCCAACGTCACCCAAACCGATGTCAATGCAATGACATGGGGCGTCTTCCTAGCTAAGGAGATTGTACAACCAACGTCGTTGATCCTGCAAGCTTCATGATATGGAAAGACGAGGCATTTGAAATTTGGTCACGAGGTTGGGCTCAATTATACCCAGAGAATGATCCATCAAGAGCATTTCTAGAACAGGTTCAAAAATAGTTACTTCTTGGTCAGCCTCGTCGAAAATGATTACATCAATGGAGATTTGTTTGCCATCTTCAAGGATATATGAATTCAACAGCCATACAAATATCCTAATCATTTACACTAAATGAAGTTTCTTCTTTGTATTTGAGTAGAAAATCTATGATTATTGTTTTTTTTTTAAGTTTCCTATAACCATTTTCAAGATTCTTCACAAACCCTCTCCTGAAAAAGCTACCATGAGTGGATTAGACGGCCCATTTGCAAACGCATAATGAGTCTTGAAATAATGAGAAAGCCAACCATAAACATAATGGATGGAAAAGCGAATTCTGACAAGATCAAGTTGTGACGATTGAGAAATTTTATTAAGACCACTATATATGCTTGCTAAAATGGGCACTGCCAGAAGTCTCTGGTCGAATAAAATTACCCTCTTCAGAAAGGAGCATGAAAGCGCACAACCAACATGACAAAAACGTCGCAAGATATGTTTCCTCCTTCTTTGCAGGCTTCACCTCAAGTTTAGAGAATACCCCTTCCTCATCTCTTGACCATTGAGATGTTTCAGGTATAGCTCCAATAGGGTTATGCGTAAATTTTAAGCAGGCAGCCTTCTTCTCCCTCCTCGGCGGAGCAGGTTCATACCTTAGAGACTTCTTGTACCAAAACTCTATCCACCTATTCAAAGAGACTCTTGAGCTGTCAGTCTTACTCTCCTGCAAATAGTGAAAAATTGTGAATAAGTACTCGTAGACTCGAGGAATATATCTCTGGTCCTTCTCATCAACACATGTGAGTTCCATAGCCTCAGGAATAACCTCCTCATAAAAGGAAGCTCTAATTGGCAAACCTCCAAGGGTATGTAAGTCCCATAAATAAATAGATAGTTCGCCAACAGATATAAGAATTGTATTTGTCTTTGGGCACCACGCCTCACAAAATGCTTGCAATATGTCTGAGTTTCGATCATAGGTGAAAAGCGAGGCATAAACGACATCATAAATATTTGCGGTGACTAAAACTTCCTGACTTCTGCCAAGTGTATCATCAGCCCACTCCCAATACCCGGGAATATGATAGTATTCAACCACAAATACTACTGTCTCTTCCCAGCGTATGTCTCCGCGAACTATGCGACGACCCAGACTAGGAAGAAGGCTTGCAATATTAGTGTAGCGGTGGAGGAACCTAAAGAGATCACATCTTAGAATATCGAGTTGTAGTGGGTTTTCATTCTGAAGTCCAATTTGTCACGTGAAGTGTGTTTCTAAGAGGTGGTCATGGACCTGCATACCATCCAGTCAAGGGAGTGTGAACCAATAATTTTGTTTGCACTAAATTTTCAGTACTTTCAATAATAAGATACTTCAGTTCTGATGAAGGAGAGGTATAGTCCCTAAAGTTCACCATCTGGTTAAGCTGCAAGAATAAAAAAAATAAATTACCATCACCATCCAACTCAAAGACACAAGGATGAATATAAAGATTATTACAGGCAAGAACAAAATCAAAATCTTGAAGAGCGGATGAAATTCATCCTGTACTACGTCTCAAGTTTGATTTTTTTAAGTTCATAATCAAAACCTCAAAGCGTGGATAAAATTCATCCTGTATTATGCCTCAAATTTGTTTTGCAAGAACATAACGAAAGTCTTAAGGCGTGGATAAAATTCATCCTGTACTAGGCCTCAAGTTTGATTTCTTCAAGAACATAACCAAGATCTTAAGGCGTGGATGAAATTTATCCTGTATTACGCCTCAAGTTTGTTTTTCAAGAACATAACCAAAGTCTTAAGGCGTGGATAAAATTCATCCTGTACTACACCTCAAGTTTGATTTCTTCAAGAACATAACCAAGATCTGAAGGCGTGGATGAAATTTATCATGTATTACGCCTGAAGTTTGTTTTTCAAGAACATAACAAAAATCTTAAGGCATGGATGAAATTCATTCTATACTATGCCTTAGGTCCGATTTCTCCAAAATCATAACCGGAATCCTAAAGCGCGGATAATATACATCATGTACTACGCGTTAGGTCCGGTTTCTCCAAGATCATAATCTTAAAGCGTGGATGAAATTCATCCTGTACTGCGCCTTAAGTCTAGTCTCTTTAAAGAGAAAATGTGAACAGTCCATCAATAAGAGATATTCCGTCGACATCAGTCCATCACTATTGAATAAGAATATTTTTTTTGTTTGGCCTACAAAAAAAACGTGAGTAGGAAAAACAAAAAAAACATAGAAGAAAAAATGTAGGAAATACCTCGACACTGCGGATGCTATAATTGGTTTTAAAATATCCAAGGAATCTTGCATAGAAAAAATTGTTATCCCCCGACAGTATTTATAGATTTTCAGTATCAACACACAGTTGAAGACAAATTACAATAATTGTCTCCTAAAAGAATTTCAAACACGGAGGAAGTCAGTACATAATTGTCTTTCTTAAAATCTGGACAAAAAAAGGGTCACTGATCATATGTATATATAGGATGTATGGTTTATATATTTGCATTATGTATATATATACATATGTTTGCTGAGCAAGACAAGACATAAAAAAAGGGAAGGAAAAGACTTAATTCTACAAACTTGCAGGAAGAATACTGTACTTTTGAAATAACCCAAAGCAAAAGTTATTTTCTTTCTTTCTTTAAAAAGAAAAAAGTCAACAAAAGTGTCACGCCCCGCCTAGGGGGGTATGACTGGCACCTGGTGCCCTTCTGGACCTGAACTGCTAGACTGTTGAGCCTAAGCACTTCTGGTGCCTGGCTGGCTCTAACTCTGGATACAAGAAAACGACGGGCTATATAACAGTTGTAAATACAGCCTCCAGTCAACTAGGCCTATAGCCACCTGTAAACAAACAACAGCTACCCAGAGCAACAGTAATATGAAGGAACCTATGCGGGCCGACAAGGCCACCATGCTGTCTAGTTATCTCTACATCAAGAAAACATATGCTAAATCGCTACGTGACCGACAAGGTCACCACTACCAATTGAGTAAGGCCCCACAAGGCCATCATAACAAGCTAAAACGTACACACAGCCACACGATCGGTATAGCTAACCACAGGGTATACACAATATGCAAGGCTCTAAGAATACTGATAATATGGTCAGGACAGGGCCCCGGCCTACCCATACTGTACAAAAAA
>JACEIK010003995.1:45734-64299 GCA_018107945.1 Datura stramonium
GGTCCAGTCCCTGTGGGATCGATACTTGGCTTACTTTAGCCATTTTACTACTTGTTCGACCATGTGCACTTGCGTGTAGTTGCGAAACAGACCGAACACTGGGCACTCTTTGAGCATATGTCCAGGCTTTCTGCACCCGAAGCAAGCACCTATACCTACCAAACACTAACCCATGCGCCCCCGACCATACCTGCCGCAAACTGGGATACTGGAATCCTTGAGTTGCTGCTCTGACTTCTAGAGCGTGATGTTCTTCCTCTATGTTCGTGCCTACATCTGGATGGCACACTCATCGCTGAAGATGCTAGGGCTGAAGATCTCTAGTGGGACTGTTGTTGGTGCTCACCACCTGGCCTCGACTGAGAGAACCTATAGCTGTCTGTCCTAGCCCTCTTGGCCTCTCTCTCCCTCAGATGCGCCGTCTCCATCTGCTGGGCGTAGAAGACTATTCGAGAAAAATCCATATCCTGATGGAGCATGCAATTCTGCAATCCTTGTCTAGATAGTCTGCCACCCATAAACAAACCTGCTCACTCGCGCCCTCTGATCAACCACTAACTTTGGGGCGTAATTTGACAAACAAGTGAACTCTAGGGAATATTCCTACACTATTATCTTCCCCTATTTTAGATTCACGAACTCGGCCGCCTTCAACTCCGTCATCTCACGAGGAAAGAAATGATCTAGAAAAGCGACGTGAAACTCCTCCCAACTGATAGGGCCTGCTCCGGCTGCCCTACTATCCTTCCACTGTTCAAACCAAATGTGTGTGACCCCCTTCAACTGATATGAGGCCAAATCAACACACTTCTCTCAATTCACCCCCATGACCTGGGTGAACATCAAAATCTCGTCCACCTTTGACCCAAGAAACTCTGGTACGTTCATTATTAGGAAATCTATGACTTGTGTTGTTTCCGCATTCCCATTCTTCGGGACATGCACCACTGCCTTCTGGTTGACTTGGGAGATCAAGGCTTGCACTAGCATCTGAATGGCTACCATGAATATAGTGTGGGAAGCCCACTCCAATGCTTGGTGCTCATGTATTGGTGGTTCCTATAGGTGCCCGTCCGCATTGCCATCGTCGTGGCAATTTCCATTTCCATTCCCTCTACCGTTGACTCTGCGGGTAGCATGATTCTTCAATCACGAATAGCACAAGTTAGAATGATAGAGAGACATTTCGCTGCATGACATAGATCATGAAAGAAGGGAACATTTCCTAAACGTTTCGTAGCCTCTTCCTCATAAGTGTAGCGCACTTCACACCCATGAAAAATACTCTACTTAACGTGGCTTCCAGACACCCTAGGACATTTCAAACCTATCGCTCTGATACCAAGTTTGTCATGACCCAAACATGGGCTCGGATCGAGAGTCGGGACAAGGAGCCCCAAGACACTCCAAGTCGACCCATGGCATGAACATACATCTAACTCAATCAAGTAAAGAAGAAGACTTTATATAATAAACATGGATGAAATCCAAACATAACATAAAAATCTGAATATACAACCCAAGTCTGAAGCTGAATACAATCTATTGTCTGAAAAGCCTCTAATTCTAATGAGTTGATGGGACAAGACCCCAACTAACTCTCTAAGTTTGAAACTGAATATATGAGGATAACTGATAACAAATGTTCCTCAGGAGATGAGGACTCACCAATAGAGACTGGATGCTAACTCCAGAAGTTGGCTAGTGAGGGGGTCGAGTCTCAAGATGGGAGCTTGTATCATGAATGATACAACTTAGAGTATGTGGTTAGTACGTGGAATGTACCGAGTATGCAAGGTAAGTAAAAATGCTTAAATAAGTAAAATCATTTAGAACACGCATAATACAAAACAACATCAAGATGTGAATTTAAGAGTAGGCCTTGCATGCTATTTTCTGAAATCATGATCTAAATATAACTGAACGTTATAACTGAATCGAATGACCTAAAGCTGAAATCTGATAATCATAAGTAAAATTGTACATTGGGTAAAACCTTCTTTTGAACATATATATATATACATATATATGTGTGTGTGTATATGTGTGTGTATATATATATATCATGAATGATAAATATGTATAATTGAAATAATGAGGAACAATGGGAGACTCATCATATAACCGACATTACCACGATAGAGCATACGTGGCCCTGACTATCACATTCAAGTGGGTAGAGCCGTCCAAAGCCTTGCTAGGGCTAAGGACGTTACCATGATATCAATATCAAATTCAAGGCCCCCTTGGGGTAGGGGAAAGCTCACATAGGAGGTCCCAATTAATCTGATCATACCTACATTGGCGCGTAGTTCTGAGGCATATCGTCCACTGACCCTTAGCCTACTAGGTGCTAGAAACTACTCCTTAAAACATGCATATGCTCTTTATTATTTTTAAATGTAGCTGACCATAGTTTGTTGACGAAAATGAATAATTATATACATATAAAATATGAAATCATACATGAGGAGTCTAGGCTAAAATCATACCACAAGATGAACATAATTGGGAGTCTTGACTCCAAAACTATGTGGTAAGCTAATTAACTTAAAATCATAAATCATACTTGAACATATGGGCTTGCCCAATACTTAAACATGCTTGAAAATAATTGATTCACTTGAAAACATTATCATAGAAATGGGTAACTTGAAAACATGTTTTTCATCAATAATATCTCATCATACTTGACCATTCATCATAAATCTCAACTTTCATGAACTTCTCATGGATGGGCACTTTAATTTATAAAGCTTGTAAACATGATTATAATTGAAAATAATGTAAAACTTTCCCATGAATAATGATTCAATAATAGAAACATGCTTATATCATACCCATGGTAGAAACTTAGGAAATTCATGCATTGGGTTAAAACCCCATAGGATCAACATATAGATTTTCATGAATTAGAGAGGGATTGGGCATGGTTGTGAACAAATTCACCCATTCATAGCATTACTTACCTGAGAAGAACTAATTTAACCACTTCCTTGATTGCCCAATGAAGAATTAGAGAAAACTTAAAGGAAATTGAGCTTGATCACCTCTCTAGACCTTTACTCTTGCACGCATGAATAGGAATAGCCTAGAATGAACTTACCCCTTTTAAAAATCAATATTTTTAGCTTAAAACGACCTATTTTAGGCCTTAGGATCATAGGAATTACGGATAAGACCTTACTAAATTCACAAAAAATAACTGACTACCAGTCCCCACGAGTGATTGGACGAGTCGTTACAAGGGGGAGCAGGTCGTCGCTTGCTGTCGTGAAGTCCATTGCCACTTTTCCTTAAAGGGTCCTCATGAGGGACCCAAAGAATCATCTTTGATGACCAGGAATCATGGTCACTACTCATTACAACTACCCAACTCCTCAAGTCTTTAATAAACTGTTGACCACGACCAATCAAACGGATCGTGACATCTGACCATGATTCGTTGTGTCCATTCATAGGGAACACTGTCACTCAACCTTCACCTTTCAATAGCCCTTGACAATGACAGACTCAATGATTCGGTGCTGACTATGACTCGTGCTCATGTCCGTGGGGTCTTAAAACCATAATTTCCAACTCAAGACAACTCCTCACCACGAGTCACTTACTCGTGGTCAACCTGATGTGTCACAGGATGACTCGTTCTGTGACCTAGTGCAAAAAATCCTGTTTTTCTCTGTTTCAACTCCCTGGTATGATTTTTAGGCTTTCGGGGTATAACACTAACTCAGGTCGTGTGTCGGGTAATTCTTCTTATGAGTCTTTCGCTATCTCGAGGCGTAAGAAATGACCTTACCATGCTGCATCAGCACACATGCAATGAAAACTCTAGAGGCATCATAATACACCACAAAGCCATCTGTGCCCTCTAGTAGTGTCAAGACCAGAGTGAAAATGAGTCAAGCCTTTAAATCCTGAAAACTTTTCTCACACGTATCGAACCACTGAAACTTGACCTTCTTCTGAGTCAGCTTGGTCAAAGGTGAGGAAATGGATAAAAATCCCTCTACAAACCTCCTGTAGTAGCCAGCTAAACCCAAAAAGTCCCTAATGTTAGTGGGATTGACAGGTCTAGGCAAGTTCTTTACCTCCTTAAACTTTTGAGAGTCTACCTGCACACCTTCACTAGACACCACGTGCCTATTAAATGCCACTGACTTTAGTCAAATTTCACACTTACTGAACTTAGGAAACAACTGAAGGTCCTTGAGAGTTTACAACACAATTCTCAAATGAGCGGCATGCTCCTCCTCACTCCGAAAGTATACAAGGATATCTTCGATAAAGACAATGACGAACAAATCTAACTATTTCTTGAACACCTTATTCATAGAATCCATAAAAGTTGCAGGAGTATTCATTAGTCCAAAAGACGTAACAACAAATTCATAGTGACCATACCATGTTTGGAAGGCTATCTCACACTCTCTAACTCTAAGCTGATGACAGGCGGATCTGAGGTCTATCTTTAAGAAACAACTAGCCACCCTAAGCTGATCGAACAAGTCATTAATCCTAGGAATGGGATACTTATTCTTGATTATGACTTTGTTCAACTAGCGGTAGTCAATGCAGATCCTGAGAGAACCATCTTTCTTCCAAACGAAGAGGACTAGAACACTCCACAGGGACTTACTAGGCCTGATAAAACCCTTATCTTGTAGATCCTTCAATTGTTCCTTCAACTCCCTAAGCTCAGGTATAGCCATTTTGTAAAAAGGAATGGATCTGGGCTGCATATTAGGAAGGAGGTCAATCCTAAAGTCAATATCCCATTCGGGAGTGACTCCTTGTAGATCCTCTGTGAACACTACTGGATACTCACAAACAACTAGGACTGACTGAATAGTCGGGATTTCGATCTTAGAATCCTTAACCCAAACTAAATGATATACACAACCCTTGAAAATCATCTTCCTGGCCTTAAGATAGGAGACAAAGCAACATACAGTCATTGTGGAACTACCTTTAACTCTAGGACTTGTTCACCTGGAAATCAAAATTCTACTGTTCGGATTCTACAATTGACTTAAGCATGCAAAAATATAGCCAATCCATGCCAAAGATAACATCAAATTTGGTCATGTCTATCTCTACTAGATCAGCGGTCTCTTTCTGGAGAATTGTAACTGGATCATTTATGTAGACCCTTCATGCTAAGACTAAATCACCTACAGGAGTATAGACTAAGAAGGGTTCTGAGTGAATTTTAAGACTGACACCAAAACTAAGAGCAACATAGGGAGTCATGAAGGATAATATGGCCCTTCGATCTAGTATTTTATAAATATCAAGGTGGAAAACTCGTAACATACCCGTGACCATATCTAGTGAGCATTCCTTCTCCTAGCATTATTAAATTGCACTTAAATAGTTCGGGTGCTGTCCACCAACTGCACTAGATGGTGCACCCTGTTGGGATGGGTGAACCGTTGGAGCTGTTGAAGAGGTGGTTGGGGCACGGCCTCTACCGTCACCTTTTCCGTCTAAAGGACAATCTTTAAGTTTGGGACCGGGCTTACTACACCCAATACAAGCATCCAAACCAACCAAGAACTCTCCAAGGTTGTTCCTACCACACTTCTTACAAGCTGGGAATATGCGTCCTCCAGGTATGCTCCCCTGAGTCTTATAGTGTAATACCCCGGAAGTGCCTAAGACTAGACCAGGATCTTAAAAATGAAAAGTAGTAGAATCTAGAAAAAAATTTTCTTAGAACGGGTCATTGTACGAGTCATTGGGGGGAACTAACGACCCATTGTATGTGCCCGTGATGAGATACTGCAGGTCTGGAGTTGGGGGTGAGGGGTCTCAGGATGACCCATGGGATGTAATAACTAGTCATTGAAGGTAGTCTTTGTGAGGTTGGTTTTGGATCAAGAAGGAAGTAACGAGTCACGTGACGGCTCGTCATTGGGAGCAAGGAGTCGTTGTAAGTGCTTGTTGGAAAGAATTCTAGGTTAGGGCAGTGGTGACAACGACTGGACGCAACGAATCATTAAAGCTTGTAATGACTCGTACTGTCCGGTTGTGGTAAGGGATTTGAGACTTGAATCAGGGATGAGACGATGAGGGGTAGTAACGAACCGTGGGACCTAGCAACGGTCCATTGTGTCGATCGTTGCCACTGAAAGAGCAGTTTTTCTAGGAATTTCATGAAGGGTATTTTTGTAATTCTAAGCTCAAAGGTCCTAAACTACATCATTTTAGGCTTGAAATATAGTGTTTTAAGAGGGGTCAAGCCATTCTAAGCCTATCCTAATTCATGCATGCAATCTTAGGTGTTTTGAGAGGTGATCAAGTCTAGTTTTTATAAGTTCTTCCTCAATTCTCTTTGGGCTATCAAGGAAGTGTGAGAATCAGATTCCTTCAGGTATGTAAGGATATGAATGGGTACAATTGTCCACACCCATGCCCAATTCCCTCTCAATTAATGATGTTCTAGTTGATGATTCCATGGGGTTTTTAACCAATGCATGAATTTCTAAGATTCTATCATGGGTACGATCGAAGCATGTTTTAATTGATGGGATGATTTTATAATATTTTAAATTATAAATTATGTTTTTATGTTTTCAAAACTATGATGCCTATCCGTGAATGTTCATGAAAGTTGAGATCTATGAGATATATGTTCAAGTATGATGTGATGTTTATGAAGAAAGTATGATTTTGAAATACCTATGTTATGTTCATATTTTCAAAGTGAATCAAGTGATTTCAAGAATTTTAAAGTATTGGGAAAGCCCATATGGTTAAGTATGACTTATGATTTCATGAATTAGCTTCATGGTTTTGGAGTCAAGACTCCCATTATTTTCAGCTTGTGGTATAGTTTGAGCCAAGGCTCCTCATGTTATGATTTCATATTATGCATGTATGTTATTATTCAACTTCGTCACTAGGCGATAGTCAGCTTAGTTCAAAAACAATGGAAAGCATATGCATTTTTGGGAGTAGTGTGTAGCACCAAGTAGGCTAAGGGTCAGTCAACCCTATGCCTTAGAACAAAGCACCAACATAGGTATGATCAGATTATTTGGGACCTCATTTGAAATTTTGCCCTACCCCGAAGGGGCCTTGAGCTTGATATTGATTTCATGGTAGCATCTTTAGCCCTAAAAAGGCTTTAGACAGCTCTGTCCACTTGAGTGCAATAGTCGGGACCACGTAAGCTCTATCGTGGTAATGCCGGTTATATGACGAGTTTCCCATTATTCTTCATGTTTTCAGTTATGCATGTTTATCATTCATGATATATATATTTTATGCAGGTTTGACCCAATATTAAGTTTTATTTATGATTATCAGTTTTCAACTTTGGGTCATTCGAGTAAGTTATGATATGCAGTTATGTTCAGGTCATGATTTTAGAAAATAGCATGGAAGCCTTACTATCATAATTTTATCTTGATTATGTTTTATGAAATGCATTATTATTGATTTTACTTAAGCGGTTTTACTTACCTTGCATACTTGGTAAATTCCACGTACTGACCGCATACTCTATGTTGTATCATTTCATGGTACAAGCTCCGATATCCAGACTCAGCCCCATCACTAGCTAGTTTTGGAGTTAGCATCCAGTCTCAGTTGGTAAGTCCTCATCTCCCGAGGACCATTCCTTATCAGTTATCTTTACATTTTCAGTTTCTGAATTAAAGAGTTAGTTGGGGTCTTTTCCCATCAACTCATCAGTAATAGAGGCTTTTCGGGCATAGATTGTGTTCAGCTTCTTACTTATGTTGTATGTTCTGATGTTATTCTGTGTTCAGAATTTTGATATGTTCATTATGTTGATCTTCCGCTTATTTATTGATTGAGTTAGATGTTATGTTCATGCCATGGGTCGAATTGAAGCCTCTTGGGGTTCCTTGTCCCATGTCTCAATCCGGGCCATGTTCGGGTCGTGACAAACTTGGTATTAGTGCATTAGGTTTTGAAGTGTCCTAGGGTGTCTTAAATCCGTGTTAAGTAGATTCTTTTTCATGGGTGTGAAGCGCTCCATGAAACATTTAGGAAACGTTCCCTTCTTTCATGATCTATGTCGTGCAGTGAGATGTATCTCTATCCTTCTAACTCGTTCTATAAGCATTTGCAGAATCATGCCTCCCTGCAGGGTTAATGGAAGGACAAACGGAAATGGAAATGTCCACGAGGGTGGCAATGGAGACAGGCATCAGCAGGCCCCACTAGTCCATGAGAACCATGCACCGGAGCCGGTTACCCACACTGAATTCAGGGCAACTATTCAGATGCTAGTACAGGCCTTGACCGCCCAAGTCAATCAGTAGGCGGTAGTGCATGTCCCATAAAATAGGAATGCAGTGGCAACATAAGTTAGAGATTTTCTAAGGATGAACCCTCTAGAGTTTTTTGGGTCAAAGGTGGATGAGGATCAACATTTGTTTAGCGACAAGATTCTAAAGATCACTCGGGTCATAGGGGTGACTAGAGAGGAGTGCGCCGATTTAGCCTCATATCAGTTGAAGAGGGTTGATCACATTTGGTTTAAACAGTGGAAGGATAGTAGAGCAGTGGGAGCAGGCTCTATTGGTTGGGGTGAGTTTCATGCCGCATTTCTGGAGCGGTTCTTCCTTCGTGAGATGATGGAGATTAAAGTAGCAGAATTTCTGAATCTGAGATAAGGAAAGATGACAGTGCAGGAGTATGCCTTAGAGTTCACTCGTCTGTCCAAGTACGCACCAGTTAGTGGCTGATTAGAGAGCTCGAGTGAGCAGGTTTATACATGGAGTGGCAGACTACCCAGAAAAGGATTGCAGGACCGCCATGCTTTATTAGGATATGGATATTTCTCAGATGGTTTTATACGCCCAACAGATGGAGGCGGTGCATCTGTGAGGGAGAGAGAGAGAGAGGCCAAGAGGGCTAGGACAGACAACTATGGGTTCTCTCAATAGAGACCAGGTGGTGGGCACTGGCAGCAGTCCCACAAGAGATCTTCAGCCCCCACGTCGTTGGCTATGAGTGTGCCATCCCGATCTAGGCGCGACCAGAGGGGGCGAGCATCATGCTCTGGAGGATAGAGCAGCAGGCCCGCAGAGTCCAGCATCTCAAAGTATGGCAAATGTGGCCAGAGACACACAAGCCAGTGCTTGGCAGGTACAGGTGCTTGCTTCGGGTATGGAAAGCCTGGACATATGCTTAGAGATTTCCCAGCAGCTAGACAGGGCCACGATATGGGCCAAGGCCCATCTTCTAGTTCAGTAGCCCACCAGTACGCCCAACTTAGCACGAGGCATCTTCTAGCACAGGTGGAAGTCAACCCCAAAACTCATCCTGTCCGTTCATTGTAAGGGATCTGAGAGTTGAATTAGGGATGAGACGATTAGGGGTAGTAATAGACTGTGGGAGCTAGAAACGGTCTGTTGTGCCAACCGTTGCCACTAACAGAGAAGTTTTTCCAGGAAGTTCATTAAGGGTATTTTCGTCATTCCTAAGCCTAGGGTCCTAAACTAAGTCATTTTAAGCTCGAAATAAAGTGTTTTAAGAGGGGTCAATCCATTCGAAGCCTATCCCAATTCATGCATACAAGCTTAGGGGTTTTGAGAGGTGATCAAGTCTAGTTTCTACAAGTTCTTCCTCAATTCTCTTAGGCTATCAAGGAAGTATGGGAATCAGATTCCTTCAGGTATGTAAGGCTATGAATGGGTGCAATTGTCCACACCCATGTGCAATTCCTCTAAATTCATGATGTTCTAGTGTATGATTCCATGGGGTTTTTACCCAATGCATGAATTTCTAAGTTTCTATCATGGGTATGATCTAAGCATGTTTAAATTGATGAACTATGATTGACGAGTTGATTTTACAATGTTTTAAATTATAAATTATGTTTTCAAGTTTTCTAAACTATGATGCCCATCCATGAATGTTCATGAAAGTTGAGATCTATGACATATATGTTCAAGTATGATGTGATGTTTATGAAGAAAGTATGATTTTGAAATACCCATGTTATGTTCATGTTTTCTAAGTGAATCGAGTGATTTCAAGCATGTTAAAGTATTGGTCAAGCCCATATGATTAAGTATAACTTATGATTTCATGAATTTATTTACCACATGGTTTTAGAGTCAAGACTCCCATTATTTTGAGCTTATGGTATGGTTTGAGCCAAGGCTCCGCATGTTATGATTTCAGATTATGCATGTATGTTATTATTCAGCTTCATCACTAGACAATGGTCTTCTTCATTGAAAAATGATGGAGAGCATATGCATGTTTTAGGGAGTAGTGTCTAGCATCGAGTAGGCTAAGGGTAAGTCAACCCTATGCCTAAAAACTACGCGCCAACGTAGGTATGATCAGATTATTTGGGACCTCCTTTGGTGTTTTCCCCTGCCCACAAGAGGCCTTGAGCTTGATATTGATATCATGGTAGCATATTTAGCCTTGGCAAGGCTTTAGATGGCTCTACCCTCTTAAGTGTAATAGTCGAGACCACGTAAGCTCTATCGTGGTAATATCGGTTATATGACGAGTCTCCCATTGTTCATCATATTTTTAGTTATGCATGTCTATCATTCATGATATATATTTTTAAGCTGGTTTGACCAAATGTTTAGTTTTACTTATGATTATCATTTTTCAGCTTTGGGTCATTCAAATTAGTTATGATATGCAGTTGAGTTCAGATCATGATTTCAAAAAATAGCATGCAACCCTTACTCTTAGAATCTTATCTTGTTTATGTTTTATGAAATGCATTATTATTGATTTTACTTACTTAAGAAGTTTTACATACCTTGCATACTCAGTACATTCCACGTATTGACCACATACTCTATGTTGTATTATTTCATGATACAGGCTCCAATATCTAGACTCAGCCCCGTCACTAGCCAGTTTTCGATGTTAGTATCCAGTCTCAGTTGGTGAGTCCTCATCTCCTGAGGACCATTCCTTATCAGTTATCTTTACATTTTTAGTTTCAGACTTAGAGAGTTAGTTAGGTTTTTTCCCATCAACTCATCATTAATAGAGGTTTTGCAGACATAGATTGTATTCAGCTTTAGTCTCGAGTTGTATGTTTTGATGTTATGCTATTTTCAGACTTCCTCTAGGTTCATTATGTTGATTTTCTACTTATTTATTAATTAAGTTAAATGGATGTTCATGCAATGGGTCGACTTGGAGCCTCTCGGGGTTCCTTGTCCTGTGTCTCGATTTGGGCCCATGTTGAGGTCATGACATAGAGTCTGGTGCTCTACCCCTCTGATCACCTCTAGTCCTGGATGGAAAGCTAGGTTATAATGGCGCTAGGGCTGATAACCTCTGATGGGACTACGAGCAACGTCCACCTGTTCTTTGCTGAGAATACTTAAAGCTCCCTGTCCTGTCCCTCTTTGTCTACCACTCCTTCTCTTTCAACTTTTCCTCCTTAATCTGCTGGGCATGAATCATGAGTTGAGAGATATCCATGGTACTAATAAGCATATCAGTCCTACACTCCTTGACCCCCAAATCTGCGACTCCCAATACAAACTTTCTCATGCGAGCCCTTGGCTCGGCGACCATCTACAAAGCGTACTTGAATAGCTAGGTGAACTTCAAGGCATACTCCTGAACCTTCATGTTATTTTGCTTCAGGTTGATGAACTTCTTAGCTTCTCTTATCTCCCAGGGAGAGAACCTGTCCAAGAAAGTCATCATGAACTCATCCCAATCAATAGGAGTTGTGCCTGCCCTATTATCAGATGATAATGAATATGAAAGAAGGAAATTTTCCTAAAATGTCTCTTAGCCTCTTCCTCGTAAGTGTGGCACCCTTCACACCTATGAAAAAAACTCTACTTAACGTTGATTTTAGACACTCTAGGGAAAAACTAAACCTATCACTCTGATACCAAGTTTTTCATGACCTGAGCGCAGACCGTGGATGCGACACGAGATTTAGAACCATGAATGGCTCCAAGCTAACCCATAGTACATGCATCATAAGCTGTTATACCCCGAAAGCCCAAATATCAGACCCGGGAGTTGAAATGGAGAAAATTAGAAATTTGGCATCAGGTAACAAAACGGTTCATGATGTGACCCATTGGAGCATCCCACGAGTCGTGATGTGACTTGTGGTGAGGTTCAAGAGATAAATCTGAAATTTGGGAAGTTGACTCCCCACGGTTATGACCACGAGTCTTGGTCAAGCCCCATGACTCGTTAGGTTAGTCGTGAGCAGTGATGGGTGATAAAAGTGAAGGAAGAAGGCAGTGCACCTAATGGAAGGACCCCACGTGTCGTTGTCAGTCACCACGATTGGTGGGATGAGTCATGGTCAGCTGATGGAGGTTATTTGAAAATCATAGGCAGTGTACCTGACGAGTGGTGACCATGATTCGTGGTCACAATTAATGAGTTGTTAAGTCTCTCGTTATGAGCCCCAGGCGATTTCTAGACAGTGTACTTGACGGACGACTCCACGAGTCGTGTCCCATGATGACGAGTCGTTAGGTCCCTTGTGGGGACCAACTGGCAGTTATTTTCTACGAATTTAGTAAGGTCTTTTCCATAATTCCTAAGATCCAAAGGCCTAAACTACGTCGTTTTGAGTTATGAATAATGACTTTTAAAGGGGTCAAGTTTATTTTAGGCCATTTTCATATTCATGCATGCAAGAATGATAGTCTAGAGAAGTGATCAAGGCAATCCTTCAAGGTTTTCTTCAATTTATTCTTGGGCATTAAGGGGAGTGTAAGAATCAGCCATTTACAGGTATGTAGGATTATAGGTGGATTTTTTCGTTCACATCCATGCCCAATCTCTCCTAATTCATGAAGTGTTGTTCAAAAATCTTGTGGGGTTTTATCTTAAATCTTGTGGAATTCTAATGATCTATCCATGGGTTATTACTTTTCATGTTTTACATCAGATTTTATGAATCATGACCAAATTTTAAAACTAATTTGATTATAAATTTATTGATTTCAATTCCTAATAAATTATGCCTAATTATGCATATTCTTTGATGAATTGAGTTATGATCTTTATCTCTATTGTGGATATTCATAAACCATCAGAATTTATGAGTCATAATATGGATTTATTCAAATTCCCATTATGAATTTATGATTTACAAAGCTTATACATGACATACAAGTATGTAGGAATCTCATGATTTACTAATTATCTTTTTTGCCGACTCACGGGCCTTACCCTCATGGATACTTTCATGTATTTACAAGAATGCTTATGATTATCATGATTTAACTAGCCCATGAATATCATGAATATTATACTATGAGCACTATATATGTTTTGGGAGTAGTATTTCACACCGAGTAGGTTCGGGGCTCAGGTTTTTCCCCGAATCTCAAAACTACTGCCATCGTAGGACATGATTGGACCTCCCTTGTGACTGTCCCCTTTGCCCAAATGGGCCCTTTAATGTGTGATATAACACCCTTCATGGTTCTACCCTTGGAAAGGTGCGAACACCCTCTCGACTAGTTATTTACAGGTTAGGCTCCATGTGTGCTCATATGTGGTATGTCAGTTATAAGAATCTCCAATTGTTCTGCATGTGTCATGCATTATTATGTTATGTTAATTTGGATCAATTGATGCTTTATAAAGTTTGTCTTAGGACTATGGTATTGAATGGGTTATGAATGATTTAAAAAACCTTAATCCTTATGTTATCGTATGATATTCATGTTATGAGCATGTTGTCCCACTCTTATGATCTCTTATGAGTTTTTATCTATTGTTAAATGTCCATTTTACTTACCTTGAATACTCAGTATATTCCACGTACTGAACGCATACTTTATGTTGTATAGTTTCATGATATAGGACCCGACTCTCAAGCTCAACCCCGTTCTTAGTCAGTATTCAGAGTTAGCATCTTACATTGTTGGTGAGTCCTCATATCTCGAGGACTAGACTTATTCAGACGTTATTTATGTATTTTCAGTTTCATCTTTATTGAGTTAGTTGGGGGTCTTATCCCATCAACTCATCATGTCTAGAGGCTTTTCATAAAAAGGATGAATTCACCTTCAGATTATGTATTTTGTCGTTATGTTAATTTAGACTCCGCTAAGCTTATCATGTTGGTTGTTCAGTTTTATTGATCATGTTAGATGTATGCTTATGCCATGGGTCAACTTGGAGTCACTCGGGACTCCTTGTCCTGTGTTGCTATACGGGCCTCTGTTCATGTCGTGACAAACTTGGTACCAGAACCATAGGTTTGAAGTGTCCTAGGGTGTCTGAAAGCTGTGTTAAGTAGAGGATCCTTCATCGGTGTGAAGCACGCTACACTTATGACGGAGAGGCTGAGAGACGTTTAGCAAATGTTCCCTTCTTTCATGATCTATGACGTACGATGAAATGTCTCCTTATCCTTTTAATTTGTGCTATTCGCAATTGTAGAATCATGGCTCCCTGCAAAGTAAATTGTAGGAGAAATGGGAATGCAGATGCCAAGAGGATGGCAATGGGAACGGGCACAAGCAGGCCCCACCAGTTTAGGAGCACCATGCACCGGAGCCGGTTGACCATGCTGAGTTTTGGGCAGCTATTCAGATGCTCGTGCAGGCCTTGACTGCTTAGGTCAATCAGTAGGCGGTTGCGTATGTTCTGCAAAATGGCAATACAGTGGCATCTCGGGTGAGGGATTTCTTTAAAATGAACCCGCCGGAGTTCCTTGGGTAAAAAGTAGATGAGGACCCACATGAATTCATCGATGAGATTCTGAAGATCACCCAGGTCTTGTGTTACACCCCAAATTTTTTTTGATGATTATTTGATGGTTTTATGTCATATTAAGAGAATTATGGGTCGTATTTGGTCCGTAGGTGAGGAGGGAAAACATGTGCAAAGGGAAAAGCGAAGAGTATGTGAAGTTTGTAAATAAGGGTCAATTTTAAATGGTCATATCTGAAAACGTATAATGATCCAAAATTACCATAACATATCAAATGAAAGGTATTTGAGTCTAGTTTACAGAGAAAAAATCTGCTCATAAATCAGAGTTCAGAGTAAAAAGTTATGCTCGTTTGAAGACAGCACTATCGGTTGGGAAAGCGCCCAGGTGCGTGGGCGTCAAGACAGGCAAACAGCAGGCGCGCTCACGCGCGAGGGCATGTCGCACGGGCGCCGCCCAGACCTTGGCCAGCCCGCATATATGAAGTAAAATTGAGCTAGAAAGCTCATTTCTACTGCGTTTTAGTTGATATTTTTTGAGAATTCATAGTATTCAACGCCCTATCACATGGTTAAAATATATCCCAGGTATGAAACTTCAGTCTTGTCTCTTTTGGGCTTTGAAAAGAGAACCTTGGAAGAAAGTTATGGCTTGTTGTTGTCTTGTGGTTGATTGTGGTATTGCTGCATTTTTCGATGATTTTAGGCAGAGGAAAGAGTAGGAGTTTACTCCTACTTTAGCTGATAACATATCCAAGAAATTTTAAGTAATTCCCTTTTTGATTTCTTTAAGTTTATGAGGTTATAACTTGGAGAATGTTGTAGTATTGTTTTGGTGTTTCTTTGTGTGTTTTTCTGGCATGTTGCTGCCCAATTTTTCCAGAACTTTGATGAAGTGAAGTTGCTTCTTGTTGGGTTTGTAAATTGGACTTGGAAGGATCCTTAAGGAGTAAGCTTGAAAGGAAGACTTTCGGCAAAATTAGAGTCGACGTTCCAAGGTATGTAAAGGCGTCCTTTTCCTTGTTTTTCAAGCACGAAAGTAAGTTATTGAAATGATCAATATTCCTATGTTTTAAAAATAATATTGAGGCATGTATGATCCTTTCCAAAGGGTTGGAAATACTTGGCATAAAGCTTGAATCGTTTAGAATGGTTGAAGCGAACAAATGTGAAGCGAAAGGTGTAATTTTTAAACGATTGTTGCCGTAGTTCCAAATTAAGTCTGAAGTCCGCTTAACGTGGGCACCGTGACCTGGTCCTTTGCAGTATACTATATATGTGATGTTTAATATATGTTAAAATATTGTCACTTAGTGAAATTGGTAGGAAATTCTAAGACGATGAAATGTAATTGAACTTAAGCTAAGAAGATGACGCAAAGACGATTGAGGGTAAACGAGATTATTGAAATGATGTTTTAATAATATTGTTAATCCCTCCTATATGTTTATGTTTTAAAGTGCTTAAGATAAAAAGTAGATTTTATCTTTTTCCTCTTTAAAGCTAAGCAAGCGGCACGTAGCGAATAAACTAAATCGATACATGTTAACGGGGAAAGCGTGGCTAAGTTGTTAATCTTTTTGTGACGTTATAAAAAGGGAAGATAACAGTAAATGTTAGCCCTTTTATTTAGCATACTCGTAGTCTTGTTTGCATTTCAGTTGTTTACCCTGTATTGTTGAGATATTATGGGTCCAGTTTGTGCACCAGTTGATTGTGACAGGTGGCCTGGACGGCCTAAGTGTTACAGTTACAGATGTCATATAGCCGGGTTTCCAGTCAGTCAGGTATGGGGAGCCAGTCGCACCCTCCCCCCAGTTATGGGGCGTGACAGACTTGGTATCAGAGCGAAGTCGTATCCTAGGGAGTCAACAAGCCGTGTCTAGTAGAGTCCATCTTATAGGTATGTTGTGCACCATACTTATTATCAGGAGGCTATAGTGCATTTAGGGGTTGTTTCACTTTGTTCATTAATAGATCGTGCGATAGAGCAATGATGTATGGGTTGTTTGAAATCTAAATCGTGCTTATGTTTTAGAATTCAACTGGAGTAAGAAAGATGGCTTTGAGATTTATTGACATTGATGCTTGAAAGGGATCCGAGAAATAGATTAGAGGCTCGAAGAGAGTTTCCCATTCCTTGTACCATAGTTCCTCCAAGTTTCAGTCCGAATTACTGTGGGAAGGGATTCATCCCCTCCTATTGTTTCAGATTTGATAGAGCTAAGAGAATGTAGAGTTATTGATCCTTCAGCACCTGCTGTACGTTCAGGTATACCAAAGGGATAAGGTTTTGAGAAAGCATTTCAAATGTTAGCCCGAGCAGTGACGTTTCAAAATAAATAGTTAAAATTAATGGTAGGGTCCAAGGGAAGTTTTGAGAGCTCTAGTTCCCATAGTTTTTGAGCCTAAATCCCCTAGCCTTCATGAATCAGTACTTACCACGGGAACATCGATGGGTTCGAGCTAATAAGGTTTTGTACCGAGAGCAGGGCAACATGAGTATTTGCGAATATAGTCTCGAGTTTAATCCTTTGGCCCAATATGTTTCAGATAGGGTGTGGAATATGAGGGATAAAGTATATTGATTGTATTAGATTTGGGACCCCATTTGGTCCGAAAGTGTTTGGGAATGTCTACCTTGAAAAAATTATCTACTGCTTGGATGCTAGTATTTTCTCAAAAGATGGACGATCTTATTCACCGTCGCCAAAGTAATGACAAGGTAGTGGAACAGAGTGAGGAAACCAGGTCGATAAGACTATTTAAGGACCCTCGTAATGCTTGGAGACCCCGGCCAACCAGACATTTAGTTTTGCCTTGAGATTCAGCCTCTACTTTGTCCCTAGATTAGACTACAATTTCTTGTAGCCCCCGTTTCCAAGATAGGCAATAACAGGTTGTGGTAAAAGCAAAGGTAAAAGAGCAACTTCAGGTTTGACACTGATTATATATGTTAAGTGGTTAAGTTGTGATTTTCACTTTTATTCCTGGATATTTCCTAATGGTATGAATGGAAAGGTGGCATTGGAGTAAATCATAACTCCCAATGTAGTGTATTAATTTGCTTAGGGTTAGAGAAGTTACCGATTTTATGGTACTAAAGCATGTCTATCATACGTAAGACAAATATATGGAGTTGAGTAAGTACGATTTGATAAGAAGTGGCAATAGAAAGAGGATGTGATGACCAAAAATAGAAAGTATGTTTTTGACACAAGGGAAGGAAAAGTTAAAGATGTTATGGCTAAAGTTACGGCTACCGAGGTATAACCCTCATTCGAGGACGAATGATTTTAAGGGGGGGAGGATGTTACACCCTGAAATTTTTTTTGATGATTATTTGATGGTTATATGTCATATTAAGGGAATTATGGGTCGTATGTTATCCGTAGGTAAGGAGGGAAAACATGTGCAAAGGGAAAAGCGAAGAGTATGTGAAGTTTGTAAATAGGGTAAATTTTAAATGGTCATATCTACAAACATATAATGATCCAGAAGTCCCATAACATATCAAATGAAAGGTATTTGAGTCTAGTTTACAGAGAAAAACACTTCTCGTCAATCACAGTTCGGAGTAAAAAGTTATGCTCGTTTGAAGACAGCACTGTCGGTTGGAAAAGCGCCCAGGCGCGCGGGCGCCGAGGCAGGCAGGCATCAGGCGCGTGCACACACGCGAGGGCATGTTGCACGGGCGCCGCACGCGGGTGCCGCCCAGGCCTTGGCCAGCCCGCATATATGAAGAAAAATTGAGATAGAAAGCTCATTTCTACTCCGTTTTAGTTGATTTTATTTCAGAATTCAGAGAATTCAAAGCCCTATCACATGGTGAAAAGATATCCCAGGTAAGAAACTTCACTCTTGTCTCTTTTGGGCTTTGAAAAGAGAACCT
>JACEIK010003995.1:67287-86743 GCA_018107945.1 Datura stramonium
TTGTTTAGTTTAGCATACTCATAGCCTTGTTTTCATTTCAGTTGTTTACCCTGTATTGTTGAGACATTATGGGTCCAGTTTGTGCTCCAGTTGATTCTAAAAGGTGGCTTGGACGGCCTAAGTGTTATAGTTACAGATGTCATATAGCCGGCTTTCAAGTCAGTCAGGTATAGGGAGCCAGTCGCGCCCTCCCCCCAGTTATGGGGCGTGACATCTTGGGTTGAAAAATGGGGAGTGCATTGATTTTGCCTCTTATCAGCTAAAAAGGTTGGCACATAAATTGTTTAAACAATAGATAGATAGTAGGGCAGTGGGAGTTGGCCCTATAGGTTGGGAAAAGTTTCATGCAACCTTTTTGGATTGGTTCTTCCCTCGAGAGATGAGGGAACTAAAGGTGGCCAAGTTTGTAAATCTGAAGTAGGATGATATGTCGATTCAGGATTACGTTCTAGAGTTCACCGCTTATCCAAGTATGCACCAGAGTTAGTGACAAACCAGAGGGCTCGGGTGAGCTGATTTGTGCATGTAGGATCGCCATGCTGCATCGAGATATAGATTTTCCCTGCATAGTGTTGCATGCACAGCAGATGGAGACAGTTATTGGAGGTAGAGAGAGGCCAAGAGGTCCAGGACAGACAATTATGGGATTTCTCAGCCTAGATCGGGGGTGGACAGCGCCAGCAGTTTCATCACAGGTCTTTTGCTCTAGCACCATCATCAGCTAGTACACCATCTAGATCACGAGGGGATCGGAGAAGCAAGGCTTCAGATTCGTGGGGCCAAGGTAGAATGCAGATAGAGCGCACTTTTCCAGCTTGTGCAAGCTGCGATAAAAATCACCCGGGGAGGTGCCTAGTTGGCTCAGATGCTAGTTTCAGGTGTGGCAAACCCGGACACAGACTTAGGGATTGCTCTTCATCCATATTAGGGGGTGGCGAAGCCCATATGCCATCCACTAGTTCAGCCGCTCCAGCAGCACGTCCCTCCTAATAGGGTGCCTCGACTAGTTAAGCTAGTGGCCAGCGCCAGAACAGGTTCTATGCCCTTGCGACCCGTCAGGAGCAGGAGACTTCACCAGATGTGGTTACTGGTATGTCATGAGTGTCTCACCTTGATGCTTATTCTTTGTTAGATCTAGGGTCTACCTTGTCTTTCGTGACACCTTATATTGCTAGTAGCTTTGGAGTCATTCCTGAAATTTTGTCAGAACCATTCTCAATTTCTACTTCGGTTGGTGATTCAATTGTAGCTAGGCGAGTATATAGGAGTTGTCCAATCACAATATTGCATAATGTCACCTCCGCAAACCTTGTAGAGTTAGCAATGGCTGACATTGATGTTATTCTTAGCATGGATTGGTTGTATGCGTGTTATGCTTCTATTAATTGTAGAACCCAGGCAATAGAGTTCAGATTTCGGGGTGAACCAGTCTTAGAGTAGAAGGATAGTTCAGTTGTGCCTGTAGGTCATTTCATTTCCTACCTTAAGGCTAGAAGATGATTTCTAAAGTTCTTTTGTATCATCTAATTAGGGTTAAGGATGTTGAGTCCAAGGCCCAGACTATCCATTCGATTCCAGTAGTATGTGAGTATTCGGAAGTCCTCCCAGATGATTTACCGGGAGTCCCTCCCGAGCGGGAGATTGATTTTGGCATTAACCTTTTTCTCGACACGCAACCTATGTCTATTCCTCCCTACATAATGGCTCCATCACATCTAAAATAGTTGAAACAGTAGTTGAAGGACTTGTTAGATAAGGGTTTCATTAGACCAAGAAAGTCTCCATGGGGTGCACTAGTCTTATTTGTCCGAAAGAAGGATGAATCCCTTCGGATGTGCATTGACTATCGGTAATTGAACAAGGTTACCATCAAGAATAGGTATCCTATGCCTAGGATCGATGATTTATTTTACCGCTTCATGGTGCCAGGTGCTTCTCAATGGTAGATATCAAATCCGGGTACCATCAGCTCATAGTTTGGGAGAGCGAAATCCCGAAGATAGCCTTCAGGACGCGGTATGGTCATTATGAGTTTGTAGTTATGTCTTTTGGACTAACGAATGCTCCCACAACTTTTATGGACTTGATTAATAGGGTGTTAAAGCCATACTTGGACAGTTTTTTGATCGTGTTTATTGATGACATCCTGATATACTCTCAGAGCGAGGAGGAGCATGTCGCTCATTTGAGAGTGGTGCTACAGATTCTCAAGGATCGCCAATTATATGCCAAATTCAGCAAGTGCAAGTTTTGGTTGAACTCCGTAGAATTTATGGGCCATGTGGTATCAAGTTAGGGCATAAATGTGGATTCCCAAAAAGTAGAAGCTATAAAGAATTGTCCTAGACAGGTGAATTCTTCAAATATTCAGAGCATCTTAGGTTTAGCCGGCTATTATCAGTGATTTTTTGAGGGTTTCTCATCTATTGCATCATCTTTGACAAAATTGACCCAGATGAAGGTGAAATTCCAATGTTCGGAGGCTTGTCAGAAGAGCTTCGAAGAGTTGAAGACCGGACATACTTCAGCACCGGTGTTGACTCTACCAGAGGGTACTGATTGGTTTGTGGTGTATTGTTATGCTTCAAGGATCGGACTTGGGTATGTATTGATGCAGCTCGATAAAGTTATAGCATAATCCTCTAGACAGTTAAAGGTTCATGAGAAGAATTACCTGACCCATGATCTTGAATTGGCCGCGGTAGTATTCTCCAAGAAGATATGGCCACATTATTTGTACGCGATCCACGTGGATGTGTTTACGGACCATATGAGCTTACAATATGTGTTCATGCAGAAGGATCTCAATCTTCGGCAAAAGAGGTGGTTGGAGCTATTGAAGAACTACGACATGAGTGTCATTCACCATTTTGGTAAGGCCAATGTAGTAGCAGACACACTTAGTAGGCTCCCTATGGAGAGCGTGTCCCATGTGGATGAGGGGAAGGAGTTAGTGAAGGATGTCCATCGACTTGCAAGGTTGGGAGTTAGGTTGGTTGACTCGACCGATGGTAGTGTTGTGGTTTAGAATGAATCAGAATTGTCCTTAGTGACTGATGTAAAAGCTAGACAAGATGAGGACCCGATTTTGGTAAAGTTAAAGGAAGTCGTTCTGAACCTAAAGGTGGAGGTCTTCTCCAAAGGGGGAGATGGTGTGCTTCGGTACCAGGGTCGCGTATGTGTTACAGATGTTGATGATTTTAGCCGGAGTTGCACGAGGTTCATGGATCCAGGTATTTAATCCATCTAGGTGCCACCAAGATGTACCGTGACTTACGGGAAGTTTATTAATGGAATGGCATGAAAAAGGACATCGCGGAGTTTGTAGATAGGTGTCCAAACTGTCAGCAAGTAAAGGTTGAGCATCAGAGATTGGGATGGGTGCTTCAAGATATCAATATTCCTACTTGGAAGTGGAAAGAAATCAATATGGTCTTTGTCACAGTGTTGCCTCTCACTCATCGATAATATGACTCCATTTAGGTGGTGGTAGATAGGTTAACCAAGGCAGCTAATTTTTTACCAGTCAAAACCACAGATTTGGAAGAGGATTGCCAAACTATATATACGGGAGCTAGTTCGGTTGCATGGAGTGCCCTTGTCCATCATAACAGATAGAGGTACTCAATTTACCTCTCAGTTTTGGAGGTTGTTTCAAAAAGGACTAGGTACTTAGGTTCAGCTCAGCACAACATTTCACCCGCAAATGGATGGTCAAGTGGAGCAGACTATTCATACTCTCGAAGACATGTTGAGAGCATGTGTGATTTACTTCAAAGGTAGTTGGGATGATCATTTGGCTCTCAACGAGTTCGCATATAATAACAACTATCATTCTAGTATTCAGATTGTATCGTTCAAGGATCTCTATGGGTGAAGATGTAGGTGGCCCACTCATTGGTTTGAAGTTGGTGAAGTGGTGATGATAGGACCAAATTCGGTTCATGAGGCTACGGAGAAGGTTCAGTTGATAAGGGACAGGTTGAAAACTGCTCAGAGTAGCAAAAAGTCATATGCCGATGTGAGGAGAAAGGAATTAGAATTTGAAGTTGATAATTGGGTATTTCTGAAGGTGTCTCCCATGAAGGGAGTGATGAGTTTTGGAAAGAAGGGGAAACATAGTCCCCGTTATGTCGGCCCATACAGCATAGTGCGACGTGTTGGCAAGGTGGACTATGAGTGGAGTTGCCCTCACAATTAGCTTCTGTACATCCTGTTTTCCATGTATCGCTCTTAAAGAAGTATTTGGGTGATCCAACTCTAGTTGTTCCGGTGGACAGTGTTGGTGTGAAGGATAGCCTTAGTTATGAGGAGGGTTTGGTGGAAATACTGGATCGTCAGGTTCGAAGGCTAAGGAACAAGAAAGTAATTTTGTTAAAGTGTTATGGAGGAATCAACATGTTGAGGGAGCTTTGTGGGAAGTCGAAGTGGATATGATGGCTAGATACCCACATTTATTCTCTACCGGCTCAGTTCTAGCTTGAGGTATCAGTTTTGACCTAAAACTCTATTTAGTTTTCATGATCAGTTAATTTTCCAAGTTTCTTTTATGTGTGTGGATGTACGTATGATTCGTGAATTCAGTTCAGCTATGTAGTTTGAATTGGAGATCATCATTCCATTAGTTTTTGGCTTAAATAATCAGTATTTGAATATGATGATTGCATTTTTATACTTTTCTGTATGTTTTCCAACATTCGAGGATGAATGTTCCCAAGGGGGAGATATTTCTATACCCCGGAAGCCCAAAGCTCAGAACCGGGAGTTGAAACGGAGAAAAATAGAAATTTGGCATCAAGTATCAGAATGGGTCGTGAGGTGACCCATTGGAGCAGCCCACGAGTCGAGATGTGACTCGTGATGAGGTTCAAGAGATGAATCTTAAATTTGGAAAGTTGACTCCCCACGGAAAAGACCATGAGTCATGGTCAGGCCCCGCGACTCGTTAGGTCAGTCATGGGCAGTGGTGGGTGAGAAAAGTGAAGGAAAGAGGTAGTGCACCAAACAGATGGACCCCACGAGTCGTGGTCAGTCACCATGATTCATGGGATGAGTCATGGTCAACTTATGGAGGTTATTTGAAAATCATAGGTAGTGTACCTGAAGAGTGGTGACCATGAGTCGTGGTCGCCAGTAACGAGTCGTTAAGTCTCCTGTTGCAAGCCCAGGTGATTGCTAGACAGTGTACTTGACGGACGACTCCACGAGTCGTGGCCTATGATGACGAGTTGTTAGGTCCCTCGTGGGAACCAACTTGAAGTTATTTCCTGCGAATTTAGTAAGGGCTTTTCTGTAATTCCTATGATCCAAAGGCATAAACTACGTCATTTTGAGTTATGAATAATGACTTTTAAAGGGGTTTAGTTCATTTGAGGTCATTTTCATATTCATGCATGCAAAAGTGATAGTCTAGAGAAATGATTAAGGCAATCCTTCAGGGTTTTCTTCAATTTCTTCTTGGGCATTCAAGGAAGTGTAAGAATACGCCGTTTACAGGTATGTAGGATTATAAGTGGGTGTTTTCGTTCACAACCATGCGCAATCTCTCCTAATTCATGAAGTGTTGTTCAAAAATCTTATGGGGTTTTATCTTAAATCTTGTGGAATTCTAATGATCTATCCATCGGTTATTATTTTTCATGTTTTACATCATATTTTATGAATCATGACCAGATTTTACAACTAATTCGATTATGAATTTATTGAATTCAATTCCTATTAAATTATGCCTAATTATGCATATTCTATGATGAATTGAGTTAGGATCTTTACCTCTATTGTGGATATTCATAAAGCATCAGGATTTATGAGTCATTATATGGATTTATTCAAATTCCCATTATGAATTTATGATTTACAAATTTTATACATGACTTATAAGTATGTAGGAATCTCATGATTTACTAATTATGCTTTTGGCCGACTCACGAGCCTTACTCTCATGGATAGTTTCACATTTTTACAAGCATGCTTATGATTATCATGATTTAACTAGCCCATGAATCTCATGCATATTATATGTCATGACCTGAGAGTAGACCCAGATCGTAGACATGGGATAAGGAACCCCGAGAGGCTCCAAGTCGACCCATGGCATAATCATAACATATACTTAACATAAAAGACAACTAACAATACGGATAAGCGGAACTGATAACAAAATCTAATATAACCCATAATATAGAAATCTTAACAACACTTAAATACAACGCGAAAATTTGTCTAAACAAGTCTGAAAGCCTTCTACTAACTGATGAGTTGCTAGGACAAGCCCCCAGCTAACTCCAAAGGTCTAAAAACTGAAACATAATTAAATAAGAATAAAATCCATTTCCTCGGAAGATGAAGACTCACCGCTAGCAGCTGTAAGAGAGGAAGCATATCTAGTCACGCGACTGAATTTGGAGACCTAAATCTATATCGTAAAACGATATAGCACAAAAGGCATGCGGTCAGTACCTGGAATGTACTGAGTATGCAGGAACGTAAATAAATAGCTCATAAGTATAAGTATACAAGAAGGGAGTACTATAAAGCACAAGATTAGTAACGTAACCGAAATGCGATACAACAACCTGGTATGAGATCCACATATTCATATATATATATATAATCATATTATAAGGACATGCATTATTATAAGTTCAATGATGCACAAAAGTAGTAATCATAATAATACAGAGATGCAATGCCGTGACTAATATCATGAGGGTCCCTCACAGTCTAAGGGAGCGAAGACTCTGATTAGCGAGTCACTTACTGGCTAGGGATGTTAGTCCCGACTGAAGGAGAAGAAACATGCATGGCTAGTAGCTAGGGATGTGAGTCCCGACAGACTAGGGAAATACTCTTGCTAACGAGAATCCCGACTAACTAGGGATACATTCTTGCTAACGAGAATCCCGACTGACTAGGGAAACATTCTTGCTAACGATAATCTCGACTGACTAGGGAAACATTCTTGCTAACGAGAATCCCGACTTACTGGGGAAACATTCTTGCTAACAAGAATCCCGACTCACTAGGGTATCATTCTTGCTAATAAGAATCCCAATTGACTAATAATAATCTAAATTGCCACAGTTAATCAAAGACAAGGACGTTTACTAATTTTTCATCATACATCATTCTCATCAATAGGATGGGGGCTACTTTGTAATAACATCAAGCCCAATAGTTGAAATATCATTTTCATGTGTTATCATCATAATTCACCTCATCAAGGAGTCCAACCAATAGCTATCTCAAGCATATTACACTAACGAGCATTTTACAGAGTCATATTATGCATATGCTATCATGACATTCCAAATTCCAAGTTCATCTCATTTAACATGTAATATGAGATCATGCATGGTTTACAAAATACAACTCATACTCTATCAAGATACATGACATCGTTTATATAGGTCTACAACATTCCACACACTTGTCATAATCACTCCTATGTGAACTCTTTAGCCATAGGCGTTTTAGATACCATGATTTTTATAAAAACCATTTTGGTGAGGACAACATTATAGAATCCGCCCAAGCTTCGTAGTTCCACAATGGAGATGAAATCTTTTCATGCCCAATCAATTAAATCTAGAACATGGTGAGACTATATGATTTATCATCAATTACCCAAACTACAATTCCAATTCATCCAACATAGTTATTAATGATATCATCGGGTCAATAGGTTAATCATATAACTTGTTCACAATTTCATCATATTCATGCATGACTTTTGAAACTCAAGTGAACAGTAAGAAAAACCCATTCATTACTATATCCAATTTGTGAAGAACAAGTTACCATCATGCAATCCCGACGTATGATCCATAATTCAAAACAACCCATTAATTAACATTCCAACTAATTCCATGATAGCAGTAAATATTAGCATTTAAGAAATGGAATAAAGAAGAAATTACCCATTACTCAAAACCTAGATCATGATATTCTAAATAACTTAAAATCGGATTTTTATTGAAAATAGTTTGGGCACAAGGATGGAAAATATCCTTGTTGATGTCCCGCATACCTGATAGATGAAAATCCCACTTGATAATCCTCCATGAAGCTTGAAGAACACCTTAATAAAACCCTTAAATTTGGAGAAGGGAGGAGGAAGAAGGAGAGTTGAGAGAATGAGGGTTTAAAATCGTGCAAGGTAGAACCCAAAACAATGTAGTTTAGGAATCTAGGGCGTACGAATTACAAAAATTCCATTACTAAAAAACCCTGAAAAACTGCTCTGCCCCCAACCACGACTCATACCACAAGTTGTACCATGAAGTAACGACTCGTGGTCACCTCTCGTTATCCTCTGAATCTAGCCAGGGCTCGCTCACCACGACTCGTAGCGACCTTCTACGGGTTGTACTGACAGTCATTGTATCATCCACCCTCACCAATTATGACTTAACCACAACTCCTCATCATGACTCATTGCTACAACCTACGAGTCGTACCATGACCTATAACTCCATCCTATTAGTTGTACTATTACTCGTACAATCATTCACATAATAACTCGAAAGACTTGTCACGACTTCTGGCCACGAGTCATACCCATGTACTACGGCTTGTGGCGGGGACTCGTGGTTGGGAAAAGACTTATCGGATATGAACCATCGGTCTTCCTATGACCCGTACAATCGAGCTACGACTCGTATATTGAGTTGTACTGAGGCAATGCTGCAGATTTTTCTGCTAAGCACATTCCAAATTCTGAATTTTATTCTTGGAAACTTTTGGAGTCTTACAATATCTACTCCTTGGGAACATTCATCCTCGAATGTTGGCTAAACATACTGAAAAGATAGAGACGAAGCTGATATTCAAATACAAATCAATCACAGCTAAACACCAATGGAGTATTTGACTCCGGACCAACCTGATACACCAACTCTGAATATTCACACCTAATATGCATACCATGACTCAACAGAGGTCGAAGAACTTGAAACCAACATAGAACTAGACAAAACACCAGAAGAAAATTCTTTCCCATTTTTATCTGGCATAGAACTGACATGTACTAAACCTTCATTCTCAAATCGCCTTCCGACACTAAGTCAGGATTCACAATATCTAATCTAACTGAGAGTAAGGATTTCATAAGCACGAGTCATCCTCGACATTAAAGACTGTGCACATACATGAGATAATCAAACTATACTAAGTTAACAAACAACCTCCAAAGCCTGAGTTCAATCCGATCACAGAAGAAAACATGAATTAACACATATAACTGATTCATAACATGAAGATAAGAAATAAGGACTCATAGATCATGATTGGCCTCACTAATTGAAATGGTTACTTCTAGACCTCAAAGATCTGCACATAGGAATAGACATAACTTAACTCTAACCGAGACACAAGGAAGGTTAGCTGAACTTAGTAGTGATCGACATATTGCAATTGCTAAGGCTGAAATCCCTTTATGAGCATTCTGAAGGTCCTACTTACTTCACATACTCACAATCTCCCCCTTAGCTTAAAGCCATTGTCCTAAGGGTCCCAAATCTTACTTCAGGTCAGGCTGAATTACTAATTCTTAACTCGTCTTTCACTTCTAATGTTCACCACGAGCCTTATACTAACAACTACTCACATTACACATCAACAATCTCTTTTCACAATCACAACAGAGCTTCTTATTCAATACTAAGGTTGGCAACATATAAGGGGACAACACAAGATTCACAACATACCTGTGGCCACTACTGGCGCCTTGCTCTTATCCTGATGGGCTGCTACTGCATAAGAGCAGTTTTGACGATGTCCACCTCCTGGGTTATAGGATGCACCCAGCTAGAATGAGCGGTCTATCGGAGCTGCTGAAGAGGTGGCCAAGAATCTACACTCGCCTCGCTTAGCCGTTGCGCAATATCGATGCTTTTGACCTACCTTGACGCCCAAAAAACAAACATCCGAACCGTTCATGCATACTCCCAAGTGGTTCTTTCCACAGCTCACACACAATGGGTACGTAATCTCCCTTACTCTAGGCTTATACGGAGTACTGGCTGTCGAAGGTTCCGGGGCTGCTGATCTCTAACAGTTGAGTGATACCCGGTACCCAACCTCTGATGGGAGAACTCTAAGTCTCCAATCCTAGTCCTCTTGGACTCTCTCTATTTTTCTTTCACCTGGTCTGCTTCCATCTATTGAGAAACTATTACCAAGCGCGGGAAGTCTATGTCCCGGTGCAACATGGTAGTCCTACATTCTTTGACCAAGGAGTCTGACACTCCCCTCACAAATCTCCTTACTCGGGCCCCCTGGTCGGCTACCATTTCCGGTGCATATTTAGATAGCTGAGTGAACTCCAATGCATACTCTTGGACAGTCATCTCATTTTTCTTAAAGTTCATGAACTCTGTTGCCTTTGCCTTCCTCAACTCCCGAGGGAAAAACCTATCAAAGAACGCGGCCATAAATTCATCCCAACCTATGGGACCTGTTTCAATTCCCCAACTTTCTCTCCACTAACAATAATAGATATAAGCAACTCCCTTTAACTGGTAGGAGGCTAAGTCCGCACTCTCATTCTCCCCACTCCTATGATGTGAGTAATCTTCTGTATCTCCTCCAAAAACTCATATGGATACTCATCCACATTTGACCCCTAGAATTCGAGTGGGTTCATTCAAAGAAAATCTCTTATCTTTCCCGCCGCATCATTTTTATTCTTAGGAGTTCGGGCCATCGCCTACTGGTTAATCTGAGCAGTCAGGGCCTGCTCCAACATTTGAAAGGCTGCTCGAAACTCAGTATGAGTAACATGATCATTCATTGGGTATGCCTGGGCTGGTGGTACCTGTTGGCGGTTGTTTCCACGTCTTCTTCCATTCGCTCTTCTGGGAAGCATTATCTGCGAGCGTGTAAAGCACGAGTTATCGGAGGAAATGTTTAGAGCTTCATACTCTACGAACGATATGGATCATGAAGAAAAGGGGACATTCCTAAAATGTCTTAAAACCTCTTCGTCATAAGTGTGGCGCGATTCGCACCCATGAAGAAGACTCTATGTAACACGACTTTCAGACACCCTAGGACACTATAAACCTTTGCTCTTATACCAAGTTTTTCACGCCCGAGAGTAGACCCGGATCGTAGACATGGGACAAGGAACCCCGAGAGGCTCCAAGTCGACCCATGGCATAATCATAACATATACTTAACATAAAAGATAACTAACAATATGTACAAGAGGAATTGATAACAAAATCTAATATAACCCATAATATAGAAATCTTAACAACACTTAAATACAACGCGAAAATCCGTCTAAACAAGTCTGAAAGCCTTTTACTAACTGATGAGTTGCTGGGACAAGCACCCAGCTAACTCCAAAGGTCTAACAATTGAAGCATAATTAAATAAGAAAATAAGCCACATCTTCAGAAGATGAGGACTAACCACTAGTAGTTGTAAGAGAGGGAAGCGTATCTAGTCACGCGACTGGATTTGGAGACCTGAATCTATATCATAAAACAATATAGCACAAGAGGCATGCGGTCAGTACCTGGAATGTACTGAGTATGCAGGAACGTAAATAAATAGCACATAAGTATAAGTATACAAGCAGGGAGTACTATAAATCACAGGATTAGTAATGTAACCGAGATGAGATACCACAACCTAGTATGAGATCCACATATTCATATAAAGATAATGATATTATAAGGACATGCATTATTATAAGTTCAATGATGCACAAAAGTAGTAATCATAATGATACAGAGATGCAATGACCTGTAATCTGAATGCAATAGCGTGACTGATATCATGAGGGTCCCTGCTGTCTAAGGGAATGAAGCCTCTAATATAGCGAAGTCAGTAACTAGCTAGGGATGTTAGTCCCAAAACTAAGAAAAACATGCGTGGCTAGTAGCTAGGGATGTGAGTCTCGACAAATAATGTCTGTAAATTTTACGGCACTTTCAGCCAATTAAACCAAGAAATTATGCACATTCCTGGTATGTTTATATGGGTATGATGTGTTTCGTGCTTAATGTGCAGGAAAATAGGTTTGCAAGTGAATTTGGTCAAATTAATGCTAAAAATAACTGCAAGGTGGCTTGCCAAACACTTAGCAAGTCGATGGCAGGAGGCCTTTTTGATACTTAAGCGTGGGCAAAAGTGAGAGTTTGGAAGAAGCAAGGCGGTGTACTTGACAGGTGGAGGCAATGACTCGTGCAACTGGTAACATGTCGTGTGTCAATCGTTAGGATTCAAAAATTTCAACAAAGTCGCCGGTAAGTTAACGGCGAAATACGCAGTCGTCATGAGATACAAGCTTACGACTTCGTTGGCGGTGCCCCGGAACCATCCGTGAAAGTGCACTGGAGTTTTGAAGGTCAGTCCACGAGGACCTAACGACTCGTGCTCAGGCAGACGAGTGTTCGTGACCGATACCACAGCGGTGTGATGCTAGGGCGACTAATGCTTGAGGAACAACTCGTGAAGGCCAAACGACCCATCACCTAGCAGTTTCCCTTTGCCGACCTGGTTTCAGTTTATTTAGGAAAGGATTTCTTAGAACTATAATACCCAATTTAGTTTTATTTTAAGAGGCGATTACGGAATGATTTTGAGGTGATTCTTGAAGAAATTTTCATAATTTCTCTTGATTCAAGAAACAAAAATCAACATTGAAGTTTCATTCATCTATTGTGGAATTGTTATTCAATTTATGTGGTTTTTATTGTACGATAATTTGTATGTTGCAATTATTATTTCTTTAATATTTTGTGATTGTGATAATACAAGTATGAGTGGCTAAGCCCATACACTAGGTTTGTGGGAACAAGATGGAATTAACACACATAGGTAAAAATACTTAGTGACTCTTGAATTAGGGTTTTATGCATGTATTTTTTTCCCTTTGTTTGATTGATTCTTGACGATTGCAAACGGACTTTTTCTTACTTACTAGACCAAGAAGAGGTAAATAATGGGAAAAGTGATTAACAATAGATATTTGGGCTATCAACCCTCATCTAATAGCTTGAACTTGTCCGGGGATAGCTAATCTGATATTAGGGTAAGGCTTAACTAAAGTACACCGTATACGAGACCAAGTTGCGTGGTAGAAAATAATATAGATTGGGGACCAACAATTTAGGTGAACCCTAACTTACAAATATTTCATGTTGAACGCCCTAAATAGATCACTAGTGTATAAGCACTTGTGGTAATAAAATCTTGGGGCAATCCCTAGTCAATCGTTAATTGAATACAACCAAATTTGATTTTAATATTTTTGCAATTTTATTTTATTTAATTGTTCTATATTTTTCCCCCTTTCGAAATAAGTAAATCAATAGTCATAGTTATTTGCATTAACTTAAGTTCTTACAATATTCCTTTGTGAGTCAACACCTCAACCTTTGTTGGGCTCTATATTTGACAATCGACCGCTTATATCTCAATTGCAAGGTGTAATTTGAGAAACATCAAGTGGCGCTATTTAGAAATACGGCTAAGGCTTTTATTGATGGGTTAACTTTGCTATTAGTTTCTTATTTCTTTTTTCTTTTTTTTCTTTTGTTTTGGGTTCTTAACAAGTCTTAGGTTTGTGCATACTTGATATAGAAGCTAAGGAAATCCACGTGGTTCTAATTGATCACAAACTTGAGCTAACTTTGAAACCTCGAAGAATTGCCAACATAAATGAGCAAGAAACTATGGACAAGGCCACAACAAGAATGTTGGCTGAAGAGCAAGCTCGGGCTAGAAATCGAGTTAGCCGAGTTGTTGAAAGAGTAGTGTCTAGCTGCAGAAGCTGAATGAGCTAGACAACTTGAAGGAATCCCGAGAACACCAGCAATATTTTTATGAGAAGATGATGCGGATAGATGATGTTGGTGCCACTTGAGCTATAGTCCCTCCCCCTTTACCTGTTGGGAGTGAGGTTGACATTACAGTCGCGATGATACTGTATTTACTTAATATGAAGGGAATATTTGCAGGTTACACGCATTTGATGATGAACATGCTCACACGACAGAATTTCGTGAGGAATATACCAAGGCATACAAGCAATCAGGGGTGAGCGAAGGCTATGAGACTAAGGTTATTTCCATTCTCTCTAGGGAGTAGAGGTAGGCTTTATGTGGCTGGTGAGTTCTTGCAGGTATTCTATCACTACTTGTGGAGAGATTAATAGAGCTTTCTTGAAAAGTTATTCCCTCAAAATCCAGGCATTGCGGTTGAAGGATGAGGCCCACAACAGAACTAAATTTTGAGGCACTCTACGGGGCAGCCGTTTCAACAAAAAGCTCAAGGTGCCAAATCATAGAATTCTGGATGATACACTGACCCAGGTTTAATTTTTATAGGTATCACAATTCCAACACTAAGGTGGTGGATGATACCATCTCTGGAGAACTTTTTATGAGTCACACTTATGCGAGAGAACGTGGAGGTGCTAGACAAGATCACCAAAACCAGCGATCTTGGCACACTAGAAGTCGAAGGTTAAGGCTGGTTCTTATGTGGTTAGTATATCTACTGAACAGAGGAAAAGAGATGAAGAGCGTGATTAGGATATAACAGAGATAAGGACTACCACGGGTTTCTTGCCAAACACATTAAAGTCGGAGCAAAGTGAATGTTGTAGGTTCTCGGGGCAAGGCCCAGAAATGATAGTTGTGAGTCTTGAGTACGAAGAAGAGGTCAACTATTTGAATGTGTGTGTCGGAGGCGGGTTTTCGGACCAACACCCAAGAGTCTAGCCAAGAATCTTGGCATCAAGGTAAAATGGAACAAAAGTCGAAACTACAAAGATAATAATTACAACCGGGGCCAATATCGAGACAATGAATTGGAAAAGAAGTGTGAGCAGTTCAAAAATGATAGGAGGGCGGTTTGTATGTTCCTCCATGGAACCGTGAGCCAGAGTGTAGTGGTTCAGGGTTGAGATATGCTATCCAAAGTTCTCAAGAAAGATGGAACAACAAATACCACTTTAAGGAGCTTAGGGTTGATATTTGGTTTAAATAAAAAGTTAGTCTCGTACCATAGCGTCAGGAGCCGAGATTGGCTTGTGGAATGAGTTAAGTCTGGTGCAATGAATCAGAGGCAAAAGGCACACTTCGGCAATACTTGCAAAATCAAAAAATGACAGCCACTGCATGGCGGTCATTACTAGGAGTGGAAAGGCCCTGATTGATCCCTCGAGGCAGTTGTAGTCAAAGTCGAGACAAGCCCGGTTGATAAATGATGATGGTCTAGTGGACTTCGAAAACCTAGTTTTGGTTGGGGACTCGGATGTGCAAGCACTCCCAGTAGTGCAAAGGAGCAAAGAAAGGAGATTCCATGGGAAGAAGGCTTCTAACGAAACTCACAACAATCCTAGACCTCCTCCCCTTATCCCAGTAGCTTGAACAAGAAAGCGAAGAGATGGAAATATCAAAGTTTATCTCTATGCTCAAGCGAGTTTGTGGGTGAGCATCCCATTGAATCTGAGGAACTTGAGAAAATGCCCGGATATGCCAAATTCATAAAGGACCTAGTCTTTGAGATAGTAAAAGTTTAAACACAGCGATAATTTGCACCACTATGGTTCCATCACTACATGGGTCCCTAGCACAGAAAAAGGAAGACCAGGAGCGTTCACTATACCTTGCACCATTAGGGAAGTTGAGTTTGCAAGGGTGCTTTGTGACATGTAGGGGCTTGCCTCAAATTTGATCATAGCTAGCATTGTTCCGTAGGCTTGGGAACCCCACAAGGACTTCGATGTGGCTACTGATGGCTGATAGAATAGTTAAAAAGCCGATGGGGATTTTGTTTGATGTCTTGGTCAAAGTGGAAAAATTCATATTCAGTGAGACTTCGTGATTTTGGTACCAAAGTCGATTACTTTGAGTCCCCATCATTTTGGGGCAGGTAGGGCCCTAGTATATGTGGAGGCAGGCCAGTTGAAGTTCAGGTTGAAAAAAAAGGTTACCTTCAACATTAACCGATCCATGAAACAGCCTAAGGAATTAAGCATAATTTCAGCATTGGAGGATGGAGAAAAGTCAGGTGTGAATTACGAGTAGTCAGACACTTGCCTCGTGTCGCGATGTTAAATCCAGGAGTTGCATGGAGGCAACCATGGAGTTTCTGGTGAAGTCAAAAGGTAGCCAGAAACACCATGTCGTGTCACGTGTGATGAAACCTAGCATTTCTTGGGGGGCAGCATTGAGGTGTAAGTAAGAAAAGTTAGTGTTAACGTTTGTTGATGATGTGAGTGAATAAGATGGAAAATCTGGAGATTGGAACCAAAAACTGGAACTTCAGTTCTGGGGCAGAAAAATCACAGAACGAGTCGTCTGACTTGATGACTCATTCATTTAAGTCGTGAAGAGAATTGCAGAAAATAGGGGAAGCGTGGGTGACTTCACGATGCGTTTCTCAAGGAACAAATTGTTGGGTCTAAATCCGGGTACCACTTTGGATCAAAGAATAAATTAAAAGAACAAGGGTGATAACGGCTCACTCAATGAATCATTGGGAGACAAAACGAGTAGTTTAGTGAAATTTGAATATTTCTACATCCAAAAAAAAAGTTTTAAGACCCATGTGTGTGAATGAGCTTGAATTTAGTTCGATTAATATGGTGTTTATATGTGCCTCGTGATGTAAATAAACCCTAGAAAGAGTTAAACGTGGTTTTTGATCGTATATTCACTTTGGTTGATTTTAGATTGAGTTTTGTTTTTATCGGATTGAAACTGGAAAGAGGAGGAAGATGAACGGGGAACTGCGGCGCAAACCACTTCACGAGGTCATTGGATCACCAAATGATTCGTTGTGTAGCTAAATCTGAGTTGGAATATTAAACTAATGAGGCAGTGTACCTAATGACTGACCTAACGACTCATTGCCTTTGGTAACGACTCATTAGGACCGGTCATCCAAGTACAACTGGACCCAGCAGAAGAAAGGCAGTCTAAAACGTGGTGACCTCACAAATCATTGCCGTGGCAACGACTCATTTAGTCACAGCCCGGGACCCTTTGGGCACCAACTTAAAAAATATTTTATGTTTCATCTCATCTTGTACACTAATATTGTTTCCACAGGTACAATGGCTCCCAGAGGTACACCAAAGAAGGGTCCAACAAAGAAGCAAGCACACAAGAGCAGTCAACTCATGCCATATACGCTGATGATCCATCATTCTACGAAAGTCGAGTGGCTCAGGAGGAATATAGTAGAGGAGCAACTAGTGAGGAGATCTACAGGACTAGGGCTCAACAAAGTTCAAATTCGATAGCCTTTGGTTGATACTCCCACTCCACTTCCAAGAGATCCTTTAGCCGCATAGAGAGGGCTAAGGTTGCGGCTTCTGCCTTTGGACACAAAAGAGGCTCCACGAGTGGGCACAACACGAGAGAGAGTTAATGAATCACATGCCAAGCGAGGGGACTCTGATAATGACGAGCGAGAGACTTCGGACACATCAAATGAGCAACCGATAAATGTACGGAGTGGTGTATTCATGGCATCACGGGCTATATACAATGAGATATTGCTCCTAATGACAAAGGCAATCAAGAAAGGAATGAACTGAGAGCCAAGATTTGAAAACTCACGGGGGCTTAAGATGTTTGCGAGCTACGAGGCAATGTTTGATAAATACAAGTTCGGGTGGTTGACCGAGCCTTCGGCGACTACAACTTCCGTGTTTAGTGGGAGAATTGTATGCATCTTATGCATTACCTTGCGGTTGTGATAGGGTAGGGTTTGGATGAAGCGGCCTGCATTGGTCCCGGTACTAGTGAGAAGACTCGATTGACATTTACGACGGGCGTCTCTAGAAGTATTTATAGCGGGTTATCGAGGCTCCGTTAAACACGGCGAAATTTGATCATAGGATATCTAAGTTGAATATGGTCAAAACAAAGAAGTTGAATAGCTGGAGTGCATTCGGCCCAATACACTTGGTTGTCCAAGATTATTTCTATGAGGGGTCCACTTTGGTAGAATGGCTACATGGTATGGCGCGAGATAAAAGGCATTGAGTACAGGAAGAGTTTTGGTGGTCACTAGTGCGGCACGAAGTGGTGCAACCGGCATTGACAATAAACTTTCCTTTGCGAAAAGAAGCGGCTTTGGTGGCTATAATGGAGAGGTATGCCATCAACTTCTCGCGATATATTGCGGAAGGAAGACCGAGAGCGGTCAATTAATGGCCCGGCACTACCATTCCATTTCCATGTTTGATAAATAGACTACGTCAGGTAAAGAGTGCGATATTGCCATCGGTGGACGAGAAGTGGTGGTCCAGAAGACTATCGATATTAGGCTGATTAGAGATGATACAAACTTGGTATCGAGGTGGAGACTGGCTTGCATCCCACAGAAGTTAACATTATTAGCTAAGGCATTTACCTTGAGATGCATACGTACGGCATAGTTCACGAAGTTGGCGAAGCCTATGGAGGGCGAAGAGAGCAGGTAACGGTTGAGGCTACAGTTACAACGAATACCTCCACCTACCGTGTCCCCCGAGTCTTCATCTTTTGTAAAACCAAAGACCTACCAAGCACACCTCACGAGACATCATAGCCGGTCTAATCCACGGGTTTCCACGAGTTTTTGGTTGATATTGCTAGGCGGCTAGCTAAGGCCGAAGAAAGCGGGCACACCGCTCACAAGTCAAAGTCTTGATAGAGAAGGTTAGTGCGGAGTGTCAAAGGAGTTGGAGACACTATTCAATTCGGTGCATGGGCGGTGGATGCTTTTGAGTGGAGAATGGACTGCGCACTTGCACAGTTACAAGCACCAAAGTTATCTAGATGGTACTGAAACTTGGAGCACTATGATCAGGAGTGCGGGACTGGTGACGACGCCCTATTCGCGCGTCCGCAAGTGTACGCGTTGTGCAAGTAATATAGTGGCTCTGTTAGAGAACCGGAATGTCGAACCCACGGGAATGGACCCATTCCTCTAACTTTATCCATTTCAAGTGTGATCTTAAACACCGAAAATGTTGATTATAGAGGATTTAATTAAGTCTAATTTTGTTCGAAATACTCACGAATTCACTCTAAAAGCAACATAGACTTAAACAGAGATAATCATGCGATACTACGATTTGAAATGGTTTAAGCATGAAACTATTGCAATGGTTTAAGCATGAAACTATCGATTGTTGTTTCACATAATTAGAATTGCATGTTCATGGTCTTTCAAGCCTCTAAACACGACAAACTAGCCTCAGTGCATCATTGTGAGCGAGGATGCTAATTTCTAGTTCGTGGGCAATTAATTATGTTGTGGTTTACGTGGAAATGATTAGGGACTTTCGTGAGTCTAATCATTTAACTCAACTTAGCCTCATAACTACTTCTTCGAGTAGTGATGTGATAATCCTAAGTTGGTCTCTTAATACCCCCGTTTTATCAACCAAGCAAGGTGTTAGGTATATTTCTATCCTAACACGAAATTATATCGTGAG